>LBNU01029043.1:171288-211194 GCA_014162995.1 Artemisia annua
AGAAATTCAGTCCCTTCTTATGACTAGTCAATCTCAAAACATTAAATGTCAAGAGCTTAATGCTAGATTGAAAGAGAAAAATGCATCATTAACTAGGGATATTGAGTGCTATAACTTTCAACTGTCAAACGCGGAAAAACTGATTCAACGGGAAAAAGGCTTTGAAGCTGCTTTTCTTAAATCTTCTCGTCACGAAAGAGAATTAGAACACCAAATTGCTAAAATTATGGAGTCTAAAAATGACTTAGCTTCTGAGCTGGAAAAACAAGCGTTTGAACACAAAAAACAAATTGCACAACTTGAAGCAATAATTTTAAAAACCACAAAGATCACGAAAGTTAGGGTTTAACTTTCTCGAAAAAAGTACAAGTTTTGGCAGATTTTTGTTTTTGATAAAAGCAATCCAAAAACACGTTTTTATTCCAAGATTCTTGTACAACTAGCTTTAAAATGATGAAATCTTAAAGAAAGTTGCAAACTTGAACCACTTTTCAAAAATTTGAAAAATTTCGAAAAATGGTACAAAGTGTACGAATCAAAATTTTTGTAAAAAATTTGAAACTTTGTTGGTTGTTTGAGTTTGTAACACAAGTTTTGATGTATACGATGTGATAAAAACACGAAACAAACAAGAAAGTAGCAAGCTTTTAACAAAAATAACGAGTAAAAAGGTGGGTTTTGGGTCGTTAAGAACAAAAACAAAAATTACACCAACTATTTGGCGATTGATACCACTTGATAGGACCGAAGTTTATTGTGATTTGTGGACTCGGGAGGTCGGGTAACATGGAAGAAGATGACCTCCATGGTTAGTGAGAGAAAGTAGAGAGAGAAGGGAAAACTATGTGTTTTATTTATAAGAAAGATGAAAGGGAAAAATACACACTAAGTCTCACCCTCCTAGTGAAGTCTAGGAGGGTTAATATAGCCTAACACATAACAACTATTGGAATATTACGTAACAAGTCCTTGTGTTTTGGCTAAATAGGATAACTAATGTAATCCCGTAAATGTCGTTCCATTTACGTGTTAGGACCATAAACTCAGGTCCTAACAATCTTCCCCCAATGGGGCGACATAAGGGATTACTTACAACATTTCCTACAAGTACAAATACAAATAAAGAAGGGTCTTCATCGGCTCTTCAAGTGCTGAGGATTACTGCAGTTGACGCTCTTTGTCTTCATCTTGTACCTCGGCTTGAGAACTTTTTCTTCACTTGTAGGCAAATGATGTAATATGCATGAAATGGATTAACTTCCCCCCAATTCATGCTGCATGTCTTTAGCGGCTTCTTCGTACACTTCTTTTTGGCGAAGTTTCTGAATCGGCTTCCCCCCAAACTGACAACCGTCTTCAGCAGATTCGAAACTTTGATGTAGTAAACAAGTCTTCTAACTTTTGAAGTTTTGAGTACGCAGCGGAATTTGTAGATGACACAGTAAACCACACCAAGCAAATCTGAGTAGTTAAATTATCACGGTTATACTCAATGCGGAAGCTCTGTTCGGGGGTAACATGCAAGAAATCAGCAGGATATTCTCACATATGTAGGCTACTTAGCACTTCACAATCCGTGAAAGTTGAGACGATTACACCAAAGTAAGACGTTTGAACCACTGATCGTCTCATTTCTTCCCCCTGTTTGCAAAAACTCGTGAAAGAAGAGGGTTTTCGCAAAGAAGTCAAGCAATCTTAAGCAACACATATTCTATCTTCCCCCACGATGTCTTCTTCGAAATCGGAAGCATACACACTATGTTAACGATGAGAATCGGAGGCAGCGTAACCCCATATGTCCAATTAACCAAACAGGTGTGAAGTACCATAATTAGCCCCATGAGAATCAACTGCTGATAAACATCTCTACTCTTTTATACTTCTCTCAACCAACTCTTTACCGACCCCATCATCGTTCTGACGGCTTTTTGCAGTGACTACTGATGGAGAAAACCCAATATTATGAACTTGAGAGCGAAGTAAAATAACCCAAACTTGTGACTTAAACTTGCACTATTGTATGACTAAGAACCAATGTTGCCAATAAAGGTAGGAAATCATATACCCATCCTACCATCCTTAATTGTATATGAACATCTCTTGAATTATCCACATCTTTTGGTGACACTTGAGCACTACAACGTAACTCCTTTAAAGTGATAGCTATACTCTATGAGCACAACAACGTAACTCCTTACATCAGGTATAACTAGACAACTCAAGTCTCTGTCATTTGTACGGACAAAAGCTCGAACAAGGATCTCGAAGAATCTTGCATCCAACCAACCCCGATATCTTGAGATACTAAGTACACGTGCCCGTGAAATTTCACTTCAATCTCAAATAAATAATAAAAAATTATCGCCGTAGTCACATCTTGCGGTTAAATGCTCAATCAACTAGCCTTATGACGGTTTAAGTGAACTTGATAATGGTGAATCCCGATCTTGTCTAAAAATGTATCCGTATCCCCGTGAAAATTTGAAACAACCAAAATACCACTCTTTTTCGCCAAACGTTATATCAAATATTTAACCCAATGTATTAAAAATACATTTGAATAATCACAAATTAGCCCATGTTATTTTTAATATAACTTTCGGCTCACAAGCACATCCCAACAATATAACAAGATGTCAAGACAAAAATCTGGATCCAATAAGTAATGAAGTATTCGGCCCAAGAAATATAGCAAATCCAATCTTGAACTAAATTCGGTCCACAATACATTGCTAATAGAACCTGGGCCCAAGTCAATTATAAACCCGATCCAACTAATCTTGCCCTAATATTCGGAGTATAAAATACTCACTTATCATAGCATAACCCTAATCACATACATCTTTTATTTCGCCCCCATCACTAACTTTCACTCAGCCACCAAACACAACACCAAACATCAGTCATCTAATTTCAGATCTATCTCCATCATCACTCAAAGATAAACACAAATAAATAGTATCAACACAATTACTACCGAACCTAAACTATTTCATTTTCAGCTCGAATTGAATCAAGAAAGCATCTTTAATGGCTTCAAGATCCGAATGGGGGTCTCGGGTAGGTTGTGATGAGTTTTTCGTTTATGTTTTTGTTTTTGAACGAATTGAAGAGAAGGAAATAACATGTTTGTTATCTTTCCTATCTTTAGATTCGGATAGTTTAATGAAGTGATAAGCTTCGAAATTTGATCTATGATGTTATATTGTTCACACAGATGAGATCTATAAAGATTTGTAACAAGTGAACAAAAGACTGAGATCTTTCTAATTGTTAAATTTTCAGTTCTGAGTCATTGTAGATTGATATGGAGTGATGTGGAGAGATGGCGAGATTAAGGTTGTGATTAGGTAGTTATGAATTTGGTGTTGGTAAGTACTATGCTTGGCAGTGGTTTGACTATTAGTCACCATATCAGTCTTGTTATTCTTTTGTCATTTTCGTTTTGTTGTAGACTTGTGATGGGAATACTAAGGTCATAGAGTGATTGGTATTTGGTTTTGGTCGTAGGTCAAGTAGCTCATCTTCATCTTCTTCTTTTAAAAAATTCTCGATAATTTTGCATTCAAAAGATTTCGAAACTTTTCTGTTTATCGAGAAAATTTTTATCGAGAAAATTTTATCGAGAAAATTTTTTATCGAGAAACTGGGCTTTTGAAAACTTGGTTTTCGAGATCCTTGATATCGAGAAAATTATTTCGATAATTAGGGTTTAGTTTTCTCGAAAAACAGTACATATCGAGAATCTCTTATACAAGAGATTCCGATTGGATTCCGGTGATTTTCCGACCAGATTCCGGCGACTATTTCCAGTTTCCGATGAGATTCATACCAATAAGTTTTCTGACCATTTGACCACTTTTTGACCAGTATTCAGACCACGATTTTAGCCACAGATTCACGGGTAGGTACAAAAGTTATATAAAAAAAATACGGAACTGTTATATGGGACAAATAGACCACATAAATCAGTTGTATAAGCACTGTGAAAGAAAAAGTATTAAACTTTTGACCATATTTTAACTGTTACACCCAAAACTATGTAAAAACAATATGGACTTTGGTATAACAGTTTCAAAGAGACTTCTAAATAACATGCAAAATAAAAAGCAACCTAAACACCCTCTAGATTTTTTTTACCAGTATCGACTATCAAGTAAGATATGCTATAAGTTAAAAAAATGAATAAATAAAATAACTAACAAAATTTAATATATATATTCTCACTAATGTTGATTTTTATGAATGATATTTGAACAAAATAATAGTAGCAACTAGCCATTATTAATATCCAAAAACGTCATCTGTAAGATCCAAACACATCAATATTTTTTATTTTATTTTATTTTATTTTTGAACAGAACACATCAATATCTTTTCACTTCATTTCAAGTTTTATTAATATCCAAATAATAGTAGCAACTAGCCATTATTAATATCCAAACACGTGGTTTATCCACTTCACTTCTTTTCAACACATATTCACATAGTTCATTATCTTTAAGATCCAAACACATCAATATCTAAACACGACACCACCACTCGAATCCACTACCATCCGACTCCACCTCCATCAGACTCCACAGAAAGCACCAATATCAAGTTTTGAGGTATTTTATTTAATAAATCTATATATTTTACTTGTAGATATATAGTTTTTTATAGATCCATACATTTTTTTCTAGATCTATTGATTTTATTCGTAAATCTATCTAGATCTAACGTTTTTTTGTATTTTTTTAGTGACACCGCTTGCAGCCACTTACCGCCACTCTCTCGCCGGAAAAAGTAACCATTGTCGTCGGAAAAAAATTTGTTCGCCGGAAACTTCACGACTACCGACGTTAAGAGCTGATTATAAGCCACAAACACGCTCATAGTCATCGTGAATCCACAGATCAATTTATTCTGTAACTGTAACTGTATTGTAATCCACAGTTCCAGCCGCCACAAGTCCCGTCACCACCGCCGGCAATGAGAAGCAAATTATTTAGTAAAGGTTTATTGGGTTTGAAAAGATTAGATTTGATGAATGTTCGGTGAGAGAAAAAGAGTGTGTAAATGAGAGTGTGTCACTAGTGGGTGAGAGTATAAATGAAAAGACACAAGTACCCCTACAGCTAAATGAGTTAGACAAATGAGTGTAAATGTAACCATCGGATCAAAATTAGATCAAGGGCTGAGATGCAGCTGTTTGTTCTTTAAATATTTTTTATTTCGTATTGAACTTTCCTCATATAATTATTTGTTTGTTATGTAGGTTGAGGCGAGATCAATATAGAACTTATATTTGCCATAAAATCAATGAACCAATCATAATCATACATTTTTTTTATCTAAGTTAATAAAAAACCATTTTTCATCTTTTTTTTAAATAACATATCTTGCAAACGGTAAATCTTCAAGCTACAAAAAATACACCATCGCGACGAGAAATAAACTATCTTTCTATAGATATGCATTGTTATATACTTTCGACGATTTTTTTTTCTCTAAATTTCCGCCCAGAAAAATCACATGTGATTCCTAAAAATCACGTATGATTTGATTTTTACAAATCACATATGATTCTTACGAATCACACGTGATTTTTACAAATCACATGTGATTCGTAAAAATCACATATGATTTGATTTTAACGAATCACATGTGATTTTTCTAGGCGGAAATTTTGAAGAAAAAAATGTTCGTCGAAAAAAAATTCGTCGAAAGTATATAACAATGCATATCTATAGAAACGATTAACGGTTTGCGAGATATTTAACGGTTTGCGAGATATTTAATTTAAAAAAAAAAGTGAAAGTTTATTTTGTTTTTATTTTGATAAAAAAAATGAATAGGTAGGATTGGTTTATTGATTCTATGGCAAATATGAGTTCCATATTAATTTTTTTGTCTATGTATGTTTTGGTTTTAAGATTTGGTCTCAAACCATGACCATATGGTTCTTCAAAACCTAAGGCCAATGCTAATGGTAAGGTTACCCCCAACCAACCGAGTAGATGGCAGAGTTTTCCCCGTTAGCTTAATTGAATTGGTGATCGATTACTTCCAACCTTTTTAAAGTTATGGTTAGCCTAGCAACCGAAAGTTTCATTCTCTTTTGTGTATGTATTTTTTTTATTAGTTTTTGTGGGGTATGTTTTTTGTTGTGGTTGCGGTGGATGTAGTGTTGGAGAGAGAAAGCTGATATGTCATTAATGTGCCAAGGTGTAACCATAATATTTATGATTGCCATTAGCATTGCCCTAATAGGTTTAGTGAGTGTAAAGAATAAAATCTCACCTTTTATGACAATTCAAGCCAAATTTATACTTTTTTATATTTCTTTTATTGTCTTATTTGAAATAAGTGAGATTCATCCATATGAATATTATAATAATCATAATTTTTTAATCTAATCCAATCTTAATATATCAAACAAACAACAATTTACATTATCATAAATTCAAATCCTAATTCTAAACCCACATGCAAACCAAACATGCCCTAAAAAGACTCAATCGTAGTGCACCTATCATTTTTGGTAGTACAGTAGTGGTAATTATGTTCAAGTGTTGTTTAAGTAGGAATAATAATCATACAGGGAAATTCGAAAATTATGTTTTAGAATAACAATCGTCCAGGGAAATCTGAAAATTGACAAAATCATTTTTTCAATTATCTCATAATAAAATATAGGCTAGTGATATCTACACATATAGATTTACTTCATACACATAAAATGTAGTGGGAGGAGTGTGGGACCATTAGACTCATACAAGCAAATTTTATGTGTATGAAGTAAATATATATGTGTAGATATAACTAGCCTAAAATATAATTAGTTTTAGTCAGATAATCTACACCAAACTAAAACCAAATAAACAACTAGATTACTATGTAGAGTTATGTCACACTCTCAAAATATCGTAGCGGAATAATAACGGGGTGTGACTTTTATGGGAACAAAGTTACAGTAATATTGAACGACCTCTACATGAGTCGTTTGAAATACATATTTGATCTCATCAATAAAATATTAGTAAGACAATTTTTTAAGAAATCACAACCAAACATATAAGAGTAATACAATGAGTCTTCGAAATTATGAGACCGCAAAAATGTGACTCTATTAATGATGCTCCAGTTATAAACCATGCAAAAAAAGTCTAAGTACCTGAGAAATACATGCTAAAAGTGTCAACTAAAGATTGGTGAGTTCATAGGTTTAAGTAATAAAATCATTCGTTCGGACCACAAGGTTTAGTATTTAGCCATGAAAGGTACACATATTGTCCTAAGCCCGTGAACCGAAACCCAATGTAATTCAAGCACAAATTTGCCCCTAACAAGTGTTAGCCAAACACTTATTCCAAAGATAATACAAATGATATGCGTCCGTTTGACCAGTTGGCGCGACAAACCCGGACAGGGGTATCAACCCAATAGATCTATCCACAATACTTGCACTTACATAAGTAATTAGCGGTTCACTAAAATGTGGAGACTTTATGGCTAATCTCGTACTTAGGCAATGTGTAAGGTATTTTGTATTTACGTACGAATGTAAAAACAAGCATCGTAATATCACCCCAAAGTATTTGAAAACAATTATAAACAATGTAAAAGTGGGGCTATGAAACTCACCTCGAGTATTCAAAGTACACGTGAAAGTGTAAGTAATGAAATCAACCGGGAATCCTAACGCGACCTAGAAATATAAGTCGTTTTAGGAAATATACAACACGTACTATATGCATATGAATTTTATGAAGTTTAGCACCTTTATACTTGTAGTGAGGTTTTAACATGTTACGCAAGTCGGTCATTTAAGAAATATGTTTCAAAACGCGTTTTAGTTACTTAGAAATCCTAAAAATTTCAAGTCATGTTTAACCCGTCATAGAATGCGTTTATCTAATTCATTTTAAGCCCATTTTTCTCGTTAAACTCTCTAAATCTAGATAAACATGACCATTCATTATTTCAAAGTTCCAGTTCGAGAAAATAAGGGTTAAATATCGGTTTTCATTAAACCAAAATTTGGGACAACAAGGTCTTATTTTCTGAAAACATTCTTGTAAATCGGGTCATTGCTCGCTTATTTTCTAAAGAATACAATTATTTAAAAGGGCCTACTTTCATTTTTTTGATTATGTTTTCCAAAAAATGGTAGCCTCTCAGTTTGGTTATTTACCAATTATTTTATAAGGTAAAAAACGTAACTAGGTGTCAAAGCTGTTACAAATTCAGGAAGCTACACCTACGGTCTTGAGGCCGTTTCTCCTTTGTTATTTATCGTTAGAGTGCGAATCTCATGTCGAGTCAGGGGCTGGTAAAGTTGGGACAGAAAGCTGAGCAAAGTAACTAACTTACCCTAAGGGTTTGCAAGATTACAAGTATTCGTTTTTCTTCATCTTCACCCACCATCTTCCACCACCCCACCATCACTAGGCACCACTCCCACCACCTTGGCCACCTTTGAAAAACCCAAACCAACACCCAAAAGCGCTAAAAAAACATATTTCAATAACAAACAAATAAGACATATCTCGTTAGCAAAAAGGAGATGATATAACAAGATCAAACTATAGCATTTTTGTAGATGACTGAAAATAAACAAAATTACATTAACATATTTCGAATCCCATCCAGTATACAAATTATCATTAAGCACTCCAGTTTTGTTACCAATCATTTTCTTATCATCCTCTCACCTAAAATCTATAAATCAAGTAATTCATAACTTTATTCATGAAGATACACAATAACCCAAAACCATATATTGGAAACCCATCAATCCTGCCACTATCCAGCGCCCATATCCGCTGCCACCAACCACCACCAATATCCGATCTACCCAATATACATCCACCGCGACCACCAACCAAATCCGCATCGTCTACCACTTCTGTTAAGCACCCCAATTTATTAAATGAATTGTCACGCACCAACACATTACTTGATTATTATTTGTTGTTTATTTGTGGTGAAGGTGGTTTTATACGGTGAGGTGGGGTTAGTGGGTATGGCTGTGAGTTTAGCGCAAAAATTAAAACACAAACACAACAAATACATAATGACTTTTGGGGTTTTGAAATATAGTTTATTTGATGATGGAGGTGATCGGGATGTGATGACGGTGGCAGGTGGTGTATGTAAGAATGGTTGTGGCTGCAAGATTTTCATTGTATAGAAATTAGTGTTTTTGATATTTAGTGATTTTGTTGTAAATGATAGAAATGAAAAATGATTTTTTGTGAATTCTGTTTTTGATTTAGTGAAAAATATGTACACGTAGAGATGAAGATAAGAGAGAATGAGATGTTTTTTATTTTTTGAAGAGAGAACAATGGGTGTTTATTAGGAGAGAGAAGCAGAATGAGGGTGAGTAGGTGTTTATTAGGAGCGAGAAGTAGAATGAGGGTGAATTAGTGTTTATTTGGAGAGAGAAGAGAAAAAGACAATGAATAAGTGGTAGTAGGTGGTGATGATTGAAGATGAGGATGAGAAAGAAAAATAAAAGTTAAAATATGAGGGGAAAAGACTGATATACATTCACATGGTGTAACACCCCCATTTTTCACTGATCGCAGCGGATTTAGTGTTTGGGGTATTACTTCATGGAAACAAAGACAAGATATAGAAAACGACTCGAAAAGAGACGTTTTTGAAAAAGATGTTATCATTCATTTATTCATCAGAGTTTTTACAGTAAAAGATGTACTTTTACCAAAAGAGAGGTCCCTAAGATATTTTTTAAGACAAAAAACTGATGAATGATAACTATTCTGGACGTCCTCATGTCCAGTACTTCTCCGTACCAGGGTTCCTATAGTGCTTAATTACCTAGGATAACATGCTTAAAAGTCAACACGTATGTTGAGTGAGAGTCATAGGTTTAAGTAGATAGGGTATGAATACAAGTTCCACAGGGTTCAGCTTAAACCCTATGTGTGGAAAGGTTTTAGTGATAGAAGGTATATTGCACTAAGCTCATGAACCACACGTTAACGTGGGTAAAATATCCCAAACGATTAGATTCATGAATTTTAGTTATGTAGTGGTGGAAGATAGTTTACTCGTGCAACAACCAAAGAAAAAGACTTGTATTCGGTTTAAAGCATGTATCCCCCTCACAGGGTTGTAAANAGTTCCACAGGGTTCAGCTTAAACCCTATGTGTGGAAAGGTTTTAGTGATAGAAGGTATATTGCACTAAGCTCATGAACCACACGTTAACGTGGGTAAAATATCCCAAACGATTAGATTCATGAATTTTAGTTATGTAGTGGTGGAAGATAGTTTACTCGTGCAACAACCAAAGAAAAAGACTTGTATTCGGTTTAAAGCATGTATCCCCCTCACAGGGTTGTAAAGCATTTAAAAATGAGGCTATGAAAACTCACCTGGGTCTTAAGGTAAGAAAAGTAGGGGTTTAGACAACTCACTCACGTATCCTCGGGGTAGTGTAGGTGTGGGTATGTCAAGTCTTAGTCTAGGTTTTCTTAACTAATCACTCTTAGGGTTTTTATATATAACATAACACCATTCGGGCCATCATAATTCAAAAGTAAATGACTCCTCACATGAAGCTCCCTACTATTGTATTATGTTATCAACATAATACCGTTCGGGCCATCATAATTCAGAAGTTAATACTCCTCACACGAAGCTCCCTACTATTGAGTTATGTTGTTATTAAGGTTTAGTTATAACATAACACCGTTCGGGCCATCATAACTCAGAAGTATATGCAATAATTGTTTGAGGAGCTAGGGCACTTTAAATCGTAAACCCAGCAAACTCGTCAAAACGAAATATCCACATAGTACTCCTCACATGAAGCTCCCTAGTATTGTGTCATGCTTCTAACTTAAAATAGGTTTTATATTTAAGAAAATAGTCCGTTTATAACCTTTAAGTTTATATATTTACGTTTTCTACCATAAACTTATAACAATTAAGCATATAACTTTCTAACTTTTGCACATTTAGTCCCTATACTTATATATTTTAGAGAAATGACAAAAATGGTCCTTAGACTTTACTAACTTTCATTATTTACCCTTTTTACCCTTAACTTTATAATATTTGCAAAACTGGTCCTTTTTAGTTTATAACTTATTTTAGTTTCTATCCTAAGGTTTCAAAACTTTGCAAAATGAGTCCTTGCACTTATAACTTCTAGGAAATGTCAAAATCAGTCCCTAAACTTTATAGTTTCAGGAATTTATGATATATACCCCTATGCATGAAAACTTTTACATAACTAGTCCTAATTTCAAGTAAATCATATTTTTATAAAACAACTAAGTTTCCTAGCTTATGTTAGCTATTCTAAGTTCAAATAAGTCACCTAGTTCATATTATAGCACATAATATAGCAATTTAGCATGCAAACTCCTATTTTTCTAAATCTAGGGTTTCAAAATGGAAACATGCAAATGAAAAGGTTCAAGGCTATCCTAAGGGTTCTAAGGCATGTTCTAAGAGTCCTAGGTCTATACTAAGTCTATTAGATTCAAAGTTAAGGCTTACCTAGGTCGTATAAGGTGCAACGAGGCAACTAGGGTTTCTAGGGTTTCTCTCGGCTCAAAACCACAACTCGACAAGGGCAAGGCTTTGCTACTCGACTTCTAAGGCTTCTAAGGGTCTAGTAATACAGAAGTTTAGGTGGTATAGAAGAGAGGAAGGTGTGAAGAGAAATGGAGGGGATGGGGTATTTATAGGTCGCGTATGAGTAGCGAGCAAGAAAAGATATGTGAGGTGTCGAGGAGGGGGGGAGGTCGAGTAAGCAGAGCTAGGGGGTTGTGGCAAGTCTAGAGGTGACAAGGATGAGCATGTATAGCTAGGGGGCTGAGCATAGGCCGGTTGTGGTGGTTTTTGGCCGAGAGAGGCGGTGAAGAAGAAGGTGGTAACAAGGAGGTGATGCACCTCCTTGCTTGGGTGCTTAGAGGTGTTAGGGTGTGTGCCAGGTTAGGGGGAGGTGCTAGGGTGCTTGCTTGGTAGTATAGAAGTAGTATAGTAGTATGTTTTAGGTTTTTAGGTCTAGTTTTAACTTAGTTTTGCCTAGAGTGAGTTTTAGGTCTAGCCTAAGGTTTAGTGCCTTAATTAAGGTCCTAAGGGTACCTAATGACTAATATTAAGTCCTAAGGGGCTTATACTAAGTGTAGGTAGCTTATGGTAAAGATTTGAGAAAGTTAAACCTAGCTTCCGGGAAGTTATGACCAAGTTAGGGTTTTGTGCTTATGTGACTTGTACCTAAGTTCTAGGAGTTGTACTATGATCTAGGGAGTCTAATATGTCCTAAGGTATCTATTGTAACTTATACTTAAGCTTTAAACACTTTAGAACATGTATGGATAAGCAATTAGGGTTTTAAAGATAACCGTAAACACATAGGTGCAATTAGGGTTTTCAAATAAGCATAGTGTACTAGAGTGATAGTTTTCTTAGTGAAAATGTGTTTGTAACCTTGAATTGACATACCGGGATGTTTATATCAAGTGAACATAGTGGTGGTTGGCATAGGTGTATACATGAGCTTGTNGAACATGTATGGATAAGCAATTAGGGTTTTAAAGATAACCGTAAACACATAGGTGCAATTAGGGTTTTCAAATAAGCATAGTGTACTAGAGTGATAGTTTTCTTAGTGAAAATGTGTTTGTAACCTTGAATTGACATACCGGGATGTTTATATCAAGTGAACATAGTGGTGGTTGGCATAGGTGTATACATGAGCTTGTCTAGGGGTTAGTTAGGTCATAAAGGATATAATAAAGCAAAAATTTAGCTCGGGAAAATCATATAGGCATTTCTAACCTAGATTGTGCTTAGTGAGGGCCTAAGTTAAGTTAGTAAGACTTTTCTAACCTAAGGTGAAGTTAGTGGGTTGTCACACATGGGTGTCACATGTGTAAACTTAACGAGGGTTAGTGGGCTCAGTTGGAGGGAGGGACAAACGGTGCATAACGTTTCTTACTTAAGGCCGAGTGGTGCAATTTTTTTGGTCAAAGGACCGACGGCTGCGGTCAACGCAAACCACAAGGACGAACAGTGTAGTTTACTCTATACTGGTATAATAAATGTTGTCCTATGGCTAGTGATTATCCGGGCGTGCGAATAAATGCGAGAACATGTATCCGATGATATGCAACAATTTACACATACAATCACATAAGAATTTAACAACATATGATCATTAAGATAATCAGGAAGTGTGCATACAACTAAGAACAGTAAATGTCATGTTTAAAAAAAAATAAACAAAACAAAACCTGACGCCATATGATTTTGTTCAAAAAATCTTTGTACACTATATTTTTTGTGCTGTTTGGCGACCTGCCAGGACAATCTGCAATGGCCATTTTCAATCCTTCGGGACATGTGGCTCTTGACAGCGCAACATATAATTGACCATGGCCGAATACTGGTTCAGGCAGGTATACGTCGATTTTTTTCAAAGACTGCCCTTGACTCTTATTAATCGTCATTGCATAACATATCTTGACAGGAAATTGTTTGCGCTTGAAGATGAAGGGCATTTTATCATCTTTCATTGTCAAAATGATTCGAGGAATAAAAACCTTCTGAGACATTCTTGTTCCAGTTATTATTTTAGCTTCAATGACTCGTGTAAGCAGTTGGGTCACGATCATTCTTGTACCGTTACATAAACCTCCAACCAAATTAAGGTTTCGGAGTAACATTATTGGAGTCCCAACTTTAAGCTCCAACCTATGGGGCGGAAAACCACTTAGGTTGATAGAATTTAGGTATTCAACAGGATAAAGTAATTCTGAGGCTCCACAGTCATTTGCTCGTGGGACTGCTTGGTCTACGCTGCTGTAAAAATGGCTAGTTTCAGATACTTTTTTTAGAACCTCTGTATTGATCACATCAACAGGCTCATTTTTAGGACATACTATGGCTTTGTCCTGAAACGATTCAGTAGTAGGCCTTTGTAGTACATTCCTGTCGTATATAAAATCAATCAATTGCCATTTTCCTTCTTCGGTTGGTGGGTAACAATGGTTAACAGGAATGTGCACCCATGCTGCGTTTTCTGGATCATCTTCATCAACCATCCCCGCGTTACCATCTCCGATGTCAAGCAACCATTTTAAGAACAACTGTGCCTCATTTGTATCCGAAGAAGTCATATTCTTTCTTTGGAGTCGCATATTTTGTTGAAGGAAATGGACTTTCAAATGTTGCCAAAGGTATGGTTCAAAAATGGACGATGCAATAATCTCATTCCTTGTTGCTTTCTTCTTGACTAGCAAAGTCTGCCTAAAGTCCCCACCAAACATGATCATCTTTTTCCCAAACAATGTTGCTGGCGTGTCACAAATGTCACGTAGAGTTCTGTCCAAGGCTTCAAAACATCTTCGGTCATTCATTGGTGCCTCATCCCAAATTATTAGGTCCGTTTGTTTCAGATGTTCTGCAATTTGTGTATTTTTTTTAATAGTGCAGACAGATTCGTCAGTCAAGTCCAATGGCAACTTGAACCTGGAATGAGCTGTGCGTCCAACCGGTAGCAACAAAGATGCAATACCCGAGGATGCTACTACGAGTACTATCTGTGAAGATCGTTGAAGACTCTTAGACGAGGTCTAATATTATATCTAGGAATGCATAATAATGAAGGCGGAATATTCAAACATAGAATCAATCATTATTATGAACAAGGTTTTTTTTATTATCATTGCCTTCTCTAACGATTACAAACTAATTAACATGTTCTACCTTGATCAAGTAGAACATGCTATCTAAACTAAAACACTAATAAACCCTAGGCGTTTATCTCCTACGCCTAGGTTACACACATACACCTTTACTAGACGTCTACATTGTGGAAGACTTAATTAATAAAATCAATGACCCATGTCCTCTTTATATACTAGAGGATTAGGGTTTATAAGATACTACGAAGGACTAATAAATAAAACTTCTTTTGCAAGCAAGTCCTTCCCCATCTTTTGTAGAATTCCTTCTTGTCACCTTAAGCCCTTCATGTTTCATTCTTCTTGTTTTGTATCATCAAATCAATAATAGACCCAACAATCTTCCCCTATTTGATGATGACAAAATAAACACCTTCTTATACGAACTTCCCTAGACGAAGTAGAAAAGTTGAGATAATTGAATCTCACCATGAATGAAACAATCTTGTCTTCCCATTGATTCATGCAATGCCACTCCAAGATTTCTTCCAAATCTCTTCCCCTTTTTGTTATCAACAAATAGAGAACATATGCAAATAATGATCTTGACTACCACAAACCAATATCACACTTCTAATCAAAGCCTTCCAATGTTTCAAATTGCCCTCCATGAAGAACACCAAAATGCTTACGAAAAATGAATCCAAAACAATAGAAACTCCAACTAGTAGTAGTAGTAATGATCAACAATAGTAAAAAATCAAACACTTCCCCTTGAGTGGTGCATGTAGATTAAATGATTAAACACATCATAAAATACTTCCCCTGAAACCAATGTGTCAACCGCCATCTCTTGAATCTTCAATTCTGTAGGCTTTATGAACCGATTACTTGTGAAGAAAATCAAGTATAACGAACTTGATGAAGAAGTAGAACAACCCAAACTTGTGTCTTATATCTTGTACTAACCACGTGACTCCAAACTCATAACAGAACAACTGTAAAACCCTGAATTTCTGAACTTGTAAAATACCCAAAATATCCCTCTAATTTTGAATGTATGAAAAACGAATAATAATTCTAGACGCTGCGATATATTTTAACCTAAGTAATTAAAATCCTTAATATTTGAACCATACACATTATGCGATTAATAAAGATTATGTACACTTTAAAATCCAAAATTTTCGTCACACGTTTTAAGTGGCTAGAACTATTTTTTTTTCTTTCTTTCTTTTAAGTTGTATACAGAAAAGCATAGCTCAAATTTAAGACTAGACCCACAATCTAATTTGGAAATAATTTTGGTCTTCAAAACAATTCCATAAATTTTGGCATTTGTGACCCATCATAACTGATATGATTATCACCAAATCAATCCCATTTAAGACTTTTAAAGACCTTACTAATTGTGACCTACTCTAACACATTTTCTTTTTCTCTTCATTCACTCGACGCACAAATTAACAAAACACTCTTAAACAAAACCTTAAAACACAAAAAAATGGCGGCTGGTACTATTTTCCATTTTCCTGTTCGAACAAGAAGGTGCAAGATAGGGTTGCGATCATGGTCGACTTTGGAGGCTCCAAGGTGGCATTTAATCCGTGGGCTTGGTGGTGAGTGTGGACGTGGTGCTGCTGTTTCGAATGGGGTTTTGATTCCGGGTTGAAACTGATTCGAATAGGGTGGTTTTGATTGTGTCTCGCCTGGTATTTTATGTGGTAGTCGATCATGGTTGTTTTGTTTTCCTTTCTTCTTGTTCGTGTGACACGCTTCGAGGGTAAGTTAAACGCAAACCTGGTTCAATTCTCTCTTTTGTTTTTGATCGATCATTCATGCCTTAACGTTTAAACAACTCATATAAAATCATATAAACGCCACACAAAATGATATGTACAATCTGATCTTAAACACGTTATTCTAATCTTTTGAATACTAGTATCATGATGCTTGTTATCTCTTCAAATAGCAACGAGAATACTATATATGTATACATCACATAAGGCATGAAATTATAACCTATACTTGTCGATCTTCGTTTCGGTTTCGCCTTTCCGAATCAGTTGTTATGTACACACCTACACCTGGTCATCTAAATAGTTATATAATCTCTAATATATGCTTTAAAATCTGGATTAAAAATTAAGAGAATGAAAAAGGAACGCATGCTTGAATTATTGGGTCGCCATGGAAATAAATGGAAAAAGGATTTCGACTGATTTTGCATCACAATGATTTGTTTCAACATGTTTTTAGATTCGAAATAAAACGATGTCGAATGGATTGCATGGGCGTATGTCGAGAACGTTTTAATGTGAAAATGCATGAAGTAACGTTTTCGAAAGCGGTTAATCTATGCATGTATGGTGAAATTAAAACATGAAAAAGGTTTAACGTTGCATAATAAATTGACGAGGGTCGAATATGTTTTTGAGGTATATAATTTTATGTGTGTGTTGCATGCATGGTATTTTGATGACGATCACGTCTTGTGTATACTTGGTGGGATTCGGTCTCGTTGACACTTGTTTTTGCCTAGCTTGTGTGCCCTTGATTCAAATCGTTTCGGTCTAGTTATAACCTGATTTGGTCTCGCATGGGTGTCCTTAGCTTGTTTTCAGTCTCGAGATATCGTATCGTCTAGAGAATACCTTGTACTTCAAATCGCATGCATAATATATAAGAAATGGCGTGAACGTAGGGATATGTAGGACTTGGGTACACATGCATGAAAAACTAATAAGATGACTTGTATATATACTGTTGAAACTAAATTTCATATATGGTACGTAATACACAAGTGGTTAAATCTGTTTCGAGGTTCGAGGTTGTTTTTTTTCTTTTCGAATTCGGCATCGAGCTAGGGTGTCTCATTAGTGTTTTGTTTTAAATAATTCTATTTTGATAAAAAGGAAAATATCTAGTTTGAAAATTATAAAAAAAAACTTAAAAGGCAATTAGTTAAATATATAAAGAAAAGGGTTTAAACGCAAAATGAACAAAATGATGATATTTTCACTTTTTGACCCTAAACTTTATGATATTGACACTTTTAACCTTAAGGTATTATAAATTCTCTCAATGGGACCCCAAACTAAAATAATGACCATTTTAGGCATTTAAAATCCAATTGAAGGTAATTGTAATCATTAATGGTAAATCGTGTTAAAACGGGAAACGTACTAAAAGGAAAGTTACTAAAAATGGAAAGCCGACTAAAACAAGTAATCTGATTTAAAACAAGTTATTAATCATTAGCCGATCATTAATTCATGTAGATTCGCTGAAGAAGGAGTGACTTCCTATTCCTAAGTTATGATATGGTTTCGTTGGCGGTTTAAGGTACAGATATTCTGACCTATCTATAGGTTTCTCATACACTCTTATCTTTCCTCTTCCTTTGATATCTTGAACCTTGTTATTTTCCCTTGATTATTGAGCCTTGTTATGTTCCCTTGATTATTGAACCTTGTTATATTCTCTTGATTATTGAACCGTGCTATGTTCCCTTGATTATTGAACCTTGCTATGATCCTTTTAAAACTGAACCTGGCTTGAAACTTACACTATGATTCTTGAACCTTGAAATAACCTTGTCATGATACACTTGATATAATAAACTTGATATGATAATATTGACTTGAACCTTGATTTGAACCCTATGTTAAAATCACTTACTTCGATCTTTGACTTATACCTTGTCTTGAAAACCTATACTATGATACTTGATTCAAACCTTGATTGAACTTGATATAACCCTTGATATTTTGAAAGTACTTTTAACATTATAACCGGATGTGAAAACTTTTAGTAATTATATTATGAAAATGTTTTGAGGAAAAACTATTTTTTAAATAAGGGTTATGAACATTTTGTAATACCACTTTTATATGAAGTTTCACTAATTTTATGAATATTTATTTTAAGGACTACCTTATTGAAAACCTTTATTTCATGAGAACCATTATTAAAAGATTTCTTTAAATAAATATTTGACATAAACATTTGAATTGAACCCTTGCCATAAACTTTTATTTGGAACCTAATATGAACCTCTACATTGAACTTATGACATGAACCTTTACACTAAACTCTACGTACTCTCTCACTATTGAACCTTTACCTTGAACCTTAAACATGAAATCCACATGAACCTTCTCAGTATGAACCTTGGTATAAACCTTTCCATCTTGAACCTTTTTACTATGGGCCTTGATAAGAAATCCTTTAAATTTGAATCTTGACTTGAACCTTTGATATGAAACTTGACTTGCACCACTTGATATGGACTCTTGACATGAACCACTTGATATGAACCTTGTACTTGTACACTTGATATTTGACTTGACCCTTGACCCACAGTTTGAGACTACGAGCCACCACTTGTTATACTTGGTACTACTTGTTGTGGAGTAGCCACAACCATAGCATTGATGCACCAATGTTATGTACTCTAGTGGGGCTGGAGAGATGTCCCCCACCGTCCCTACTTGATTATCGACTACTGCTATGATTATGACTTGTTTACAGGGGCGTATGGATGCATCCTAGATTTGTCTTGACTTGATACTTGCTTGGGCTACGGCCATTATGATTATGACTTGGACTACATTATATATTTACTTGGTGACCGGGCTTGCGTGCATTGCAACCCCTCACATCTTGGGAGCTAGCTACTCCAACCCTTGGAGGTATCCCCTCATATTATACTTGGTATCCCGAGGTCTCCCCTCCGGATGCATGGTTACTTGATTACTTGACTTGACTTGATACTTGATTGGATTTGGGCTCGTGGTGGATAACTGACCTGACCATTATACCTTTATACTTTACACCTTTACAACTTTGATACAGGTTCATTTTACTTCTGTTATACTTCCTTTTACTTCCATTATCTTTCCATTGCATTGTATATCATTCTATATTGCTTGTTACTTTCATATCTGTTCATTGGGCTCTCGTAGCTCAGCCGCATTTCTTTTCCTGCGGCAGGTTTTAGTAGGAAGCTGGGTTGTGAGTGGAGAGTGCTTTGGACTTAGAAGACTTTACCTGGATAGCTTGTGGATTAGAAGGAGCGTTTGTACATGCTAGACTTAGTATTTGTATTACTTTCTTTTGTACTTGTACCTCAGTTTCCCTTGCAACCTCGATACTCATTTGTATTACTTGAGATGTATGCTTGTGCTTGCTTTGATATGTCACCATAATGTGGCACTCCTACCCTTATCGGGTTGGGGTGTTACAACAACAATAATATAAGTAGACCGCAACCTCTTGACAAAATCCTCAACTAATATGAGACACTGAGCACTACAATGTAACTCCTTTAAGTGATAGCCAATGTGTGCATAGAGCATCATAAGAAAAATCACACTCTTTGTCTAGATTGATCAAGTCTTTGTCACATCTTTAACGCACAAACAAGTTATCTCTAAAGTGTCTCAAACTATGAGATATGATAAGAACACGCACCTGTGAAACTCAACTACAACATCAAATAAATGATATTCAACCTTCTTCGTAATCAATTAATCCAATAAGAACCAAATACGAGCCTTTTAAAAACCTTTAAGAACAAAACTTCTTCCTGTGTGTGTGAACCAAATAACCTTCTGTGTACGTAATTAATCAAACTCATGTCGACTTCCCCTTACTGCTCGTAAACCATGCATTTATATTAAACCATAAAACTCTTACATGTCTCCATAAATCTCAGCAGTACTTTGAAAGAATCAGTACCTTGGAGAAGCTAGCAATACCTTGAAAAGCTAGCAGTACTTTGAAAACGAACAACAGTACTTTGAATATAAACGAGCAGTACTTTAAAAATAATGAACAGTACTTTGAAGTAATATGAGCAGTACCTTCGTAATAGACGGGCAGTACTTTCATAATACGAAGCAGCAGTTCTTTCAATAACGGAGCAGCAGTACCTTGTGTACAGCAGTACGTTGAAGCGATGAAGATCGTTGAAGACTCTTAGACGAGGTCTAATATTATATCTAGGAATGCATAATAATGAAGGCGGAATATTCAAACATAGAATCAATCATTATTATGAACAAGGTTTTTTTATTATCATTGCCTTCTCTAACGATTACAAACTAATTAACATGTTCTACCTTGATCAAGTAGAACATGCTATCTAAACTAAAACACTAATAAACCCTAGGCGTTTATCTCCTACGCCTAGGTTACACACACACACCTTTACTAGACGTCTACATTGTGGAAGACTTAATTAATAAAATCAATGACCCATGTCCTCTTTATATACTAGAGGATTAGGGTTTACAAGATACTACGAAGGACTAATAAATAAAACTTCTTTTGCAAGCAAGTCCTTCCCCATCTTTTGTAGAATTCCTTCTTGTCACTTTAAGCCCTTCATGTTTCATTCTTCTTGTTTTGTATCATCAAATCAATAATAGACCCAACACTATCCGGCCTTGTGACCTTAAGGCTATAATTATTGTCTTCCATAGAAAGGTTTTCCAGTGCCCTCGTGACCGTAGACAAACAACAATTCCTGCACGCCGTCAGTAATTGATTGCATTATCGTCTCGAATATCTGTTTTTGCTGTGAATTAAGTAGTGGTACCAGATAATCCCTTTCCCTTGCCAATTCTTCACGATTGTAACACTTCTCTTCATTCAGAGGCGGATGCTGTTGCGGCTGCCTCTTCTAAGGCTATTGACCATTCGCCGTCATTTTCTAACAATCCTATTGCCTCTGCAGCTGCCCTGTTCGTCGAATATGTATAATTATTGACTGTGCGAATGCTTAGAAAAGAGGTACATCCTTTTTGGTGACAAAGCAACAACCGTTGGAAAAACTGGTCACCAGCACTCGGGTGCACATAAGTGAGCCTACCAATTGACGGCTTATTGATATGTTGTCTAGGGAACCATTCCGTATATTTCAAGGACCATACGAACTCGGATGGGAAATTTACATACGTTAAGTGTGTAACACCCCCAACCCGATAAGGGTAGAAGTACTACATTATGGTGACATATCAGAGCATATACAGACATACAACATAAGTAATACAAAAGAATTCCAAAGGTTACAAAGGAATAATATGAAATACAAGGTTACAAAAGAAACAACAATGAAATACTAAGTCTGAAATGCAAATCTCTTCTAGTCATCTCTAATCCAGAATATAACTATCAAGGTGAAATCCAACTAAGCTCTTAAGCACTCTTCACTCATATCCCAGCTTCCCTCTAAAACCTGCAGCGAGAAAAGAAACGCGGCTGAGCTTAAAAAGCTCAGTGAACAGATATAAACAAATGAAAACTAATAAACAAAGAAAACGCAATTGAATGTGAAACGAATCCAAGCAACCTGCTGAGACAAAGGTTAAGGAATATGGAACATATAGTAGGACTAACATAATATAATCAAAGGAAATACGAATACGGAATGTCAAACAAATCAAAGGAAAATGAAATAAGAATGAGAAAAAAACAAAATATGTTGCATTGGGTAAATATCAAAAGGTATAATGTGGATATAATATAAAGGATTAAAGGTAAAGGTTAAGTAAAGGAAAAAGGTTACAGTTTAGGTTTAGTATTCAGTATTAACCCCGTGCCCAGAACCTACCAAATCATACATAATTAGCCTCATGTGAAATCCATAGGGGAGGCCTCAGAATATCAAATGTAAACAGAGAGGTGTCCTCAATGGGTTGTGAAGGACGTGTATTGCACACACAACGACATTCACTAAATAACAGATAACAATAACATATAACAGATAACAGATCTAGGATGCATCCATACGCCCTCACAGAAATCAGTTGGCCATAATAAATAAATAAAGCGCGCATACATATAACAGAAAGGGGACGGTGTGGAACATCATTCGACCACACTGGAGTCATAGCATCGGTGCATCAATGCTATGGACATGGAACCCCCATGCCTAGTGATAGCCCGGGTCTCATACTGAATAGGCCAAAGGTAAGTCANACAAAGAAAACGCAATTGAATGTGAAACGAATCCAAGCAACCTGCTGAGACAAAGGTTAAGGAATATGGAACATATAGTAGGACTAACATAATATAATCAAAGGAAATACGAATACGGAATGTCAAACAAATCAAAGGAAAATGAAATAAGAATGAGAAAAAAACAAAATATGTTGCATTGGGTAAATATCAAAAGGTATAATGTGGATATAATATAAAGGATTAAAGGTAAAGGTTAAGTAAAGGAAAAAGGTTACAGTTTAGGTTTAGTATTCAGTATTAACCCCGTGCCCAGAACCTACCAAATCATACATAATTAGCCTCATGTGAAATCCATAGGGGAGGCCTCAGAATATCAAATGTAAACAGAGAGGTGTCCTCAATGGGTTGTGAAGGACGTGTATTGCACACACAACGACATTCACTAAATAACAGATAACAATAACATATAACAGATAACAGATCTAGGATGCATCCATACGCCCTCACAGAAATCAGTTGGCCATAATAAATAAATAAAGCGCGCATACATATAACAGAAAGGGGACGGTGTGGAACATCATTCGACCACACTGGAGTCATAGCATCGGTGCATCAATGCTATGGACATGGAACCCCCATGCCTAGTGATAGCCCGGGTCTCATACTGAATAGGCCAAAGGTAAGTCACAGGTTCATATCACAAAGGTTCAAATAGTAAACGGGATCATAGCAGTGGCTTAGGGAATCTTAGCAAACAAAGGTTCGTATCAATGGTTCAGAGTTTTACAAGTGTGAAGATGTCATAAGAAAACTGATTTGGAAACTTTACATTTCATATAAAAACATGGTTATTAGTAAAAGTATTTCCTTAAAAACATTCTTGGCAAAGTTTATATAAACCTCATTTAGAAAACTGGCATAGTGTCATATTTACATAATTTAGTTCAAACAGTTTTGTCCCATATTATAAAGTTAGGTTTTCAAAAGGGTTTTCATTCAAAACATATTGGCAGTGAACCAATGATACCAAATATACCAAAGTCAAAGATTATATAAGTGGTAGGGAAAATGGAACATAGTAATGAGAAGGCAAAGTCAAGTTTGGCAAATGTCTAAGTCACAGAATATCAAGGTTCATAAACAAGGTTCAAATATCAAAGGTTCAATTATCCAAGGTTCATATATCAAAGGTTCAAATATCAAAGGGTGCATAGCAAAGGTTCAAAATCAAAGGTTCAAATATAGTATAAGGAAAAGATCACATAGGAAAGCCATAATAAGAAGGCTCAGATCATAAGCATGATAATCAAAGCTAGATATGCAGAAGAGTCATGAGAAACCTTATAAGAAAGGTCAGAATATCTGTACCTCAACCGTTGACAAGGCAAAATAAGGGATGACCAAACGAAAATAGGAACCACTCCTTCACGACACCTAATTGAATTAGAAGCCGAGAATTATTTAATAGTTAATTTCAAATCAGAGAACTCCTTTTTAGGTTATCTTTCCTTTTTAGGTAACTTTCCAGATTTAGTAACCTTCCATAGTTAGCAGCTTTCTAGATTTAGTAAGTTTCCATTTCTAGAAAGTTTCCATAATTAGTAATATTAGTGATCCAATGTTATAATAATTATTTGGAAATAATCAAAGGACTTATCATGCCAACTTTCCATATTTTGGGGTTTTAAGTGCAAAAATGCCAAAGTTAAAGGCCTAACGTGTAAATATCACAAATTTCACATTTTATCCAAATAGTCCACAAGTTATCAAGATTTACCAAGCAATCCTTCAAGTTCACAAAAATTACAAGTTTAACCCCTTAATTTAAATAAATACAATTTATACCCTTTTAATTATATAAATTACAATTAAATCCATTTAATTACCAAACATACACATGTAGTCCTTCAATTTATATTATATCCGAATTAAACCCTTTAATATCATATGTGTATGAATTAACCCATAACTTTGCACAATTTACAAAACTAGTCCCTTAATTAATTAAAGTATAATATTTACCTTTTAATTATGAAAATTATATTTAAAACCCTTTAATTATCAAAATTACATTTGCAGCCCCTCAAATAATATATATACGATCCATATCCTTTATGTTTTCACAATTTCCAAAATAACCACTTAATTTAATTTATTTACAGAACAAACATTTTATTTATTTAATTTATCAAATAAACCTTTTAAATACAAATTTAACACATCACACCCTCAAGTAACATTTTATACTATTTGCCCCTGGTACAAAATAAGTTTCAAAAATATCCAGCAAGTTTAGAAATTTACAAAACACACCCTTCTATTTATTTATTTATAATCGGTAATAATAAAACACAACAAAAAACTTAACCCTAATCCCACATTCATCATACTAATCATTAAACATTAATTATAACATTAAATTAACATCACCAAACCAGAAAAATATAAACCCTAATTTTCCCTTTTGGTTTTCTTTATTTTGTCGATCGGTAACTAATGAATAACTTCCAAAACCAAATTTAAGCTTCCAAAATTATGAAACATATTTTCTTAGAGTTGTATCATTAGTATAGGACATGGGAAAAATATTTTCGAAGCATGCAAAATTGATTATAGCCGATTGAATATTTTTATCCATTTTGGGGTTTTTAATTTCGAACGAGTGATATATTCATAATGGAACAATTCCAATATTTTTTACATGTCACATATGATATAATAAGTGATATAAAAATACCAGAAAGATTTTAGAACGTGTGGTGAGGTAGAAAGAATTTCTTGTTCTCGGCTAAGATAAATCAGCCAAAATAAATCACGATCAAACTATCGACTCAGAAATATTTTCACTATTTTTCTCAGCTTCTAGTACATAAACCACGACTAGAAAAATTGCAGAAGAGCCTCAGAAAAATCGTGTAGCCGCCAAAGGAGTTTTGGTTTGTTTTTAGGGTTTTAAGATGTTAAAATGGGAAAAAAAATCAACCGTGTATAATGGAGGAGGGGGGAGGGTATTTCAGCCTAAATGAGGGGAGAATGAATCAATTACTGATTTTGTAACTCTTTCCCAAAATATGTAGTAATTATCCTTATTTATATAATTTAAATAATTAAAAATATACAAATTTAATAAAATTTCAGCCATATACATTTTAAATGATGTGACAAACATTTTTAGAGCATTTAGAATATTATAATGTTTATTTAAAAATTATCATATATCATATATTGCTAATTACCAAGTGTTTAGGATTTATTTGGGATTTATTCAAGTGTTTTATAGTAATTTTAAGCATCAAGGGCATTTTGGTCATTTTGCATATTTTGAAATTTTAGGTTTTACAACTTCTTCCCCTCTAAAAGAAAATTTCGTCCTCGAAATTTGAAGTCGCAAAGTTAGACAGAGTCGTAGCAATTCGCAAAAGATCGTCACAATTTTCTTCACGCTTGGGGAGGTTCTTCCAAAAGAATCTTCAAAAATAAAATAGTTTCTCATGACTCGATCTAGACAAGTTGGTTTCGGATTCCTCAGAATGAGACAAATCAGGTTGAATCTGGTTAAAAGGCCAAAGCAACATATAACTGATGGCAGGTGAAAATTTCTCGGTAATAACACAAGAACTACAGATAGAAATTAGATTGAGTAACGGTATCAAATAGTAGAGAGATCTACGATGGAACCTAAGATTGTTATCAAAATACAGAGATCAACAAACACATCTCACGAATCCAAACATATCAAATCGTACGGTGATAAGGCAGATCAAACGTATAGGTCAAAAAAAAACCTAAGGTCTTACTATTCGCAGATAGTCGCCAACGGAAACAGAAATCTAGGTCTTCTCTAAGGCACTCCTCAAGATATCCTATGAACACAATAAGTGCACTTATATGACGTTAGTATTATCACGTTGATCAGGCGTCATAATACCAGCCTCACATAATATGCCCTCATGATGATCATACTTTATCTCAAGTCGTGAATCAAAGTCCACAAACCACCTAATAGTCCAACTAAATCCTAGGGTTGGCCCTGGTCAGAAATCAACAACGGATCGATGTCGGAAAAACAAATGAAACTCATAATGACGTAACATACTCAAACAATATAACCAAGAGGAAACGAAACTACTCATAAGAGTAACGGAAATCNCAAACCACCTAATAGTCCAACTAAATCCTAGGGTTGGCCCTGGTCAGAAATCAACAACGGATCGATGTCGGAAAAACAAATGAAACTCATAATGACGTAACATACTCAAACAATATAACCAAGAGGAAACGAAACTACTCATAAGAGTAACGGAAATCCTCGAATTTCTAGCAGAAGTAAGGTACGTCGTCAATAGCGTCAAGCCATTCATAAACATACATCTCAAAGTTTCTTCCAACCTCGAGTAGTCTGTCTATAGTTGTCCATCAGATCATAGGGTGTAAAGGAATCATAAACTCGAGTCTGGTTCCTCAAGCCTTCAGCAGTTCTTCTTGGAATGTGATGGAGTAAGGTGAACCTCTGGCACGATCTTTAAATCTCTGCATCATCCAGTCTGCTTCCGCTCTAGGTTCGCCATCTTGGCTAGATTTTTGTCTTCTATTCGCCACCTTGTAAGTAATGTCTTCCACTCTTTAGGGTAGCCACCACTGTTGTCAACTCCAGGTCATGTAGTGGAGTAATTCTTCTCGTACGCTTCTAGTTGTTTTGATGCGTACACAAAATCTTCTGTGCTGTAAAAGAGTATAACCGAGTCTTTCTCCGAATGTCCCAACAATTGTTCTGCCTAGAGGTATAGAAGCTAATTCCTATTTCAGGTTTTCCAAAACTCCGTTTTCAATCAAGCTGAGCTGTTTCTTTCTGTTCACGAAATTCGTCAACGGTAACACAAATTGTAAGCATCATCCAAAATTCTTCTGCAAGGTTCAAAAGATTCCAGCTTTTCTAATCTGTTATCGGTCTTGGTCACTTGGTGACAGCTTCAAATCTTGCGGGTTTTGTTGTAATATCCTAATTTAAGAACACCGTTGTCTCAACAAATGTCAAACTTCCGGAATGCACAAACGATCGTCGAATTTCTAACAAAGTGCGAAAATGATTATCATGTTCTCCCTCGTCTCTGAATGTACTAATAGGTCATACAATGACCATTTGTCTACGTATTCACGAGTAACACAATTTATCAAGTTCACAAAACAGTCAGAGCATTAGCTAATACTATTAGCATCACTAACCGTCATAGCGGTCGTTATGGATACGAAAGGCAATTTCAAATCATAACCCCATCTGAAGGAAACTTCGCGTCTCAAAGTTGAACAGGTACATAGTCTTTTCAAGGTGGAGGAATAATGGTTCCTAACAGTAATATGGTTCAGCTTCCAGCAATCAATACAAATCCGTTGTCACCATCCTTCTTTATCGCGAATGGAACTGAAACACGCCCAAAGATACACTTAATCAAACTCACTTCCTAGTCTTCGGTTGCTGCTTTTTCCGGTTGCTCAAATCAACTGGTATGATCCCGAACACATCTGAAAGACATCTTCGCGTGGTGAATAGACAATCTTCCGGTATCATGTCAAATCCAACTTCACCCTCCAGTGGAAAGGCTTGGTGGTTCAACCAGGAACCATATTCGGAAAACTCGTTGGTGTACAAAAATAGGTTCTAAGAAAACTTCATAGCCGCGAAAGTAACGTACGAGTCTCCAGAGTGATAGTGATAGTCAAAAGTTTAACAATCGGAAATCATTGTAGGGAATTCAAAATTGTTCAAAACACCAAAAGTAAGACATAGTAGGATAGTTGTCAGCATCTTGAATGCTCAAATAACCAAATCCATATCAGGATAAAATCGAAGTTAACTTTCCAAAGAAAGACAGGTCAACATAGCAAATCTCATCATTCAAAAGTGAGGGGAAATATTCCTATACTCGTGGTTAAACACCACAAGACTTCTCATAGGGATAGAGATGGGTAAGACGAAATGAAATAGCGTCGGAAGATTTACAGCGGCTTATCAAAAGCAAGAGACAATTCACAAAACGTATCAAATACGTCATCGTCATGGAGATTCTCAGAACGTACGAAGAGACGTCAAAATGATTAACAAAAGGATTGGAAGTAAGAGTCAGAATCTGAAGGTAAGGATCAAACAGTGTCAGGCATTACTATGCAATTCTCAATGCCTTCAAAGTTCACTAGGTTACAAACCTTAGGTGGTGCAAATCATAAGTTTTCAANGTCGGAAGATTTACAGCGGCTTATCAAAAGCAAGAGACAATTCACAAAACGTATCAAATACGTCATCGTCATGGAGATTCTCAGAACGTACGAAGAGACGTCAAAATGATTAACAAAAGGATTGGAAGTAAGAGTCAGAATCTGAAGGTAAGGATCAAACAGTGTCAGGCATTACTATGCAATTCTCAATGCCTTCAAAGTTCACTAGGTTACAAACCTTAGGTGGTGCAAATCATAAGTTTTCAAATCTTCCAAAAAGTGATCTTAACAGGCTTAACTAAAAGTAAGGCACGAATCAGAGTGATGCGGAAGCAATGATACTCAAACAAATGCCTTATAGTCTACCCATTCCTAACTGGTCAAAACTTAAGCTCATATTGGGAAGATCCTAAAGCAAATTCTCAAAGGTTGTCTTGTGAGCACCTACAGTGGAAACTTAGGGGTCCAAACTTCACAGGTCAAGGTTTAATATACTACAAGTCGCAACCTGGGCTCTGATACCATAATTGTAACACCCCCAACCCGATAAGGGTAGAAGTACTACATTATGGTGACATATCAGAGCATATACAGACATACAACATAAGTAATACAAAAAAATTACAAAGGTTACAAAGGAATAATCTGAAATACAAGGTTACAAAAGAAACAATAATGAAATACTAAGTCTGAAATGCAAATCTCTTCTAGTCATTTCTAATCCAGAATATAACTATCAAGGTGAAATCCAACTAAGCTCTTAAGCACTCTTCACTCATATCCCAGCTTCCCTCTAAAACCTGCCGCGAGAAAGAAACGCGGCTGAGCTTAAAAAGCTCAGTGAACAGATATAAACAAATGAAAACTAATAAACAAAGAAAACGCAATTGAATGTGAAACGAATCCAAGCAACCTGCTGAGACAAAGGTTAAGGAATGTGGAACATATAGTAGGACTAACAGAATATAATCAAAGGAAATACGAATACGGAATGTCAAACAAATCAAAGGAAAATGAAGCATGTTTGATTTGTGTATACGAATATGGAACATATAGTAGGACTAATAGAATATAAACAAATGAAAACTAATTTGTAAAACTTGTCACCATCTTTGATTTGCGTATAAGTGTATATGATCTATACCCGAGCATGAAACATGTTTGATTTGTGTATACGCATTGATATGTGTGAAATCACATATCGGTTTTTCACCATTTTAAGACTTAAAAGACCAAAAATACTAACGAAAGCCAAAGATATTTGTGTTTTTGTCTTAATGATTGTGCAGGAAAGGATTATGCAAAAACGGATTCAAAACGAGACAAAACAACCAAAAACGAGCACGAGACGGAANAATTGGCAGAATCAGTCCTTGTAGTTTTCAGAATTTCATTTGAGGTCCTTACCATTTTATAACTTCAAATGTCATAAACCTAAGTCCAAAAACTATTATAAACCTGAAGCCCAATTCCTATTATAAATCCCAAGCCCATCTTTCTTTAATAACCCAAAGAGCCCAATCCCATTACACCCTTGACCCGGTTCATTTCAGAAAACAAATAAATATAAAAAAATAACTAAACGCGCCTATATCCTTTTCCCCCAATTCCTTTTTCCCAGAAATACCCAAGAACCCTAATTGTCTAATCCATCAATTAACCTCGTATTTAGGGGCGTTTTGGACAATTCTTCACTCCCTGACACCTTGTCAGCCTGTGACAGCAAATAGAGGCCACGTGGAAGAGTTTGATTGGGCAGAACACGTCATTGGAGCAAATTGAGAGCTGTGATTGGTCGAGACATGTCACAGGGGATCTAGCAACGAATATTCCATGGAGATTCTGTTAGGAACACGTTTCACGTTATGAAAAGTGTCGGTCATTATATTTGTAATAGGTTGCTTATTAGACTTATTATGTTTACATTTTATCTCTTATGTTAAGTAAGTTTATGATGTAATGTCACATTGTATGGAAGTCCAAGGGCCAAGTATGTAATAGTGCTAGAATGACATGAATACCCTTGGACTCTCCTATATATACTACATGTAAGCCTTGGTTAAGGCTTGTTGGTTCTCATTTGAATATCAAGTTTATCATATCAATATTAAGAGTTCCTTCCAAACACTTGTCTCTTCTTCTTCTTCTTTCTTGGTTAATCATTCTATGATTGTTATGTTACAACATGGTGACCTAACAAGTGGTATCATTCGCCTAGGGATATTTGGGGTTGTTTTCTTTGATTAGTTTAGGCTAGTTTGATCTCATTTATTAGTGTTTTGTACTCGTAAACTTTGGTTTTTGTTTGAGTTTTTTATACGTTTGTTAAAGTCTTTTACACATTTCACTTGGTCTTTACTCTTTTTGGTACTCAGCTTCTTGAAAAATAGTTAAAACAGTTCGCACAGGTTTAAGTTAAGGGTTTAATAGCGAGTTTCAAACCTAGGGTTTAATAGCGAGTTTCGTTCAACCTAGCGAGTTTGGGAAACAGTTTGTAGCGAGTTTGGAATTTACATAGCGAGTTTGGGATAATATTGATAGCGAGTTTGGGAAAATATTGATAGCGAGTTTGGGATAATATTGATAGCGAGTTTGGGAAAATATTGATAGCGAGTTTGGGATAATATTGATAGCGAGTTTGGGAAAATATTGATAGCGAGTTTGGGAAAATATTGGTAGCGAGTTTGGGAAAATCTTGTTAGCGAGTTTGCTTTTTCAGGCGAGTAAGCCTTAATCCTTATCGTTCTAGCGAGTAAGGAAACCCTCCTAGCGAGTATCACTACTTCTCTAGCGAGTTTGCTTTCAAAAGTTATCATAGCGAGTTTGCTTCCTTAGCGAGTTTGTGCTCAAAATATTCATAGCGAGTTTGGTTCCAATATAATTTTTCCTAGCGAGTTTGCTGTCCAAAACAATCTTAATAGCGAGTTTACTTTCCAAATTCTTAATAGCGAGTTTGAGTTTTAAATTTTAAAATTACGAGTACAAGTCACTTGAGCAAGTATCAATCGGTTCAAGGTTTCCTAGCGAGTATAATTGGGATAATTAACAAGTAAGANGGGGGTTAGCTAGCTTGTAATTCTGTAGTGTTTAGCTTATGTGTAATCTACTTTAGCTTTTGTAAACATGTAATGATCTTTTAGAGTAATAAAATTCCATTTTCAGTTTGATAAGTCTCTAATTCTGCTTCATTCTTTTGTTTAGAGTTCATATTCATATGCTCTTTTTATCTCATAAGCTACTGAGAAGCTTATAAGAACTTTTTACACTGATTTCTACTCTTGTAATTCAGCTTTCATCAATCTTATATAAAAATATAAAAAATTCAGTTAAATAGTTGAAAAATAAAAAAAACGTTTTCATAAGCTCAAAATTAGCTTCTTACTAGTTTTAGATAACTCACATAAGCTCAGAAGTAATTGTGAGTCATTAGCTCAGTTAAAATCCAGATTCTTTTCAAAATTTTCATCAACATAAGAAGTTGTGGTTAACTTGATCATCAGTGTTCACTATGGGTAATCAGTGGTGTTCATAAGCCTATCCACAGTGGTAGGCAAGCTCTGGAGGTTCTCAGAGAGCTGAGAACTGCAAAGTTGTAAGATCTTATTTCCATTTAAGCTCTAAATTCTGTTTCAGTACTTTAAGAGCTTTGATCTGTTTTAGTGTAATATTCAGTTTGATTAGTTAGTTTTGATCAGGAGTTAGTATAGTTGTGATTGTTCTGTATATGATTGTTTGCTATTGTTTTGTTTGAAGTGTTTCTGTATAGCTTTGCTTAGAATTCAGTGATTAAGTGCTGTTGAATTTCATTACTGAAATTAGTTGGTGTTTGAGCTAAATTCAGTATATGAGTTTAGTATATGAGTCACTTTGGATATTTGTTGTTTTAACTTCATAAGGCCTTTATAATTGTTCATGACTATTAGAAGGGGAGATTAGTGAATTGGAGTGTTAACTAGTTTTAGTTAATAATTCTTGCTCAATTGTGCTTGGTTATACTTTAGCAACTCAAGTTGATTCTAGTGGAAATATTCAGTAGCTTTAAGCTGTTAGACCTAGTTCTTATTACACTGTTCATTCTGCATTGTTAAATTTGTCTGTTAGATTCTGTTCTTACTTGATAGTTGCTGGAAACTCATTGTTCTAAGTCAGTCTGTTGATATTGAGTACTGTTAAATAGCTAATTATCAAAATTGATAGCTAAATCTCAATTTGATAGTGAAAATCTCATAATAAGGAGTGTTTGGATCTTGGTGGATTGCTGTGCATTTGTGCCTTAGTTGTTATAGTTTTTGTTTTAATAGCTTTCATTCATCATTTGAAATCTGTTGGATAAGAAATAATAGCAATATAAATCACAAAAGTAAAAACAACTTGAGATCATTTTGAATTAGTATCTGTTAGAGTTGTAGTTGGTGATTTTGTAGATTTAATAGATATCTAGTGTAAGTTTGTTAGAACAGTGATTTTATAGCTTTAATACATCTAGATAGATAATAATTAGTGGTTAAAATTCATTTTAGTAAACTGTATTTGCATATAAATTAGTCAACAGTTTTGTGAATCAGCTTGTTCTACCTTATGACTGCTGTGTTCATGATGAGATTTGTTTGATCATTTGTGATTGAATCTGTGTGAGAATTGTGTTTTTGGCAAGTATACTTGACTTAGTTTGATATTTGTTAAACTCAGTTTGGTTCATTAACATCTAGTTATCTTAATCTACTTGCAAAGTTGGTCATAAATCTGTTTCATTCAAGTTTGTTACATGTTCTCATTTAATCAACTGTTCATGCCTAAAATCAGTGTACAATTGGATATTTTGGGATAGGGCTTTTGTGATTTTTGAAATCTAGGCTAGCTTGGCTTTCTAGAACAGGTCTTGTTTTAAAATTTGGTTGACTCTAGAGCTTTTTACAAGCTTGTGAAGTGAGCTTGTTAGACTGATTGTTAAAAGAAAACAAAGCAGAAACATTTTTCATTTTTAACATTTTTAGTCCTTGTAGTTTCTGTAAAAGTGTAAATGGAGTTAGACTTAATTTCCTTTATATTACATTTTCAAAAAATTGCAAAAATAGTCCCTGTATTTTTAATTTTGAAGTTTTAGTTGAAAACAAGTTTGAGAAATTACAGTTTTAGTCCCTAAACTTTTCACTTGTCATTTTTAGGATTTCTTTTTAAAAAATAAATAAATAATAAAAAAAATAAAAAAATAATAAAAAAATAAATAAATAAAAAATAAATAAAAAAATAGTTTTTAATTCATAATAAATAAATAAAAAGTAAAAAAAAAATATTTTTCTTTTTCTAAAAATTCTTTTTAGTTGTGAAAAGTTTTTAGAAATTTGTTTCACATTTTTAGGATAATTTTTAAATAAAAGTCGCGTTTTATTTTGTGCGTTACGTTTTAATATTTCACGTTTGCATTTCCATTATCTGATTTTTGATCTTTGTGCATTCATAGCTTGTACTTTGTGCTCTATTTGATATATCTTTGTGCTAATTGAATTTCTTTCCCACTATTTTCACTTTACACTTTTCACAAACACGGTTTATCATTCACGATAAACAATTTTCCATTTAACCTTCACTGAGACACGACCCGAGTGATTTCTTATTTGTTGAGAAATTACTTGGTTATTATATATATACTATACACGACACATCACGCATGCAGCCAAACATGGAAGATTTATGTACTTCCATGTGTTTAGTCATTTTCAATGAAATGCCAGAATCATAGACACAATAATTGTACTCGTTTGAAGGCAATGTTTAAAAAAACCAAGGCACAACAGATGTGAATTTTTGGCTCTTCTTTTTGTTATCTTCTTCCACCAAGCTTGAAGGCAATGTTTGAAAGTATTGCATCATAATGAGCACATCTTTTATTTTAAACAGAATGCATGGCACTTTGAGTCACCATTCAAAGCATAATTTGGATGTTCACTATTCAATATCAAACTCCAAATTCAACACGGTTTAACAAAAAACGGGAATAACCAGATATGTACCGATTTTCCCGTACCGGTACCGATACCGGAATCCTGTTTGGTACGGTACCGGTACACACCTTTCATGCCCGGGAAAAAAACAGGAGCGTCAATTCGATACGGGATTGGTACCGAGCTCATCCCTAATAGAGAATATCTCTCATTGAAAATGATAAGTAAGTATCGTTTCCAGAATAGCACGAGATAAATGGGCCTGGAGTAACAACATACACGAACTAACTAGATGAGTGTTTACATCCATAGTCAAGATTAATTTCTATATACAATGGAAAGAATTTGATAAACTCATGTTTTTCATTTGATTGAAAATTAAAGGATTAACACAAACAAACATTAGAGCAAGTGGTAAGTTGCCCACAAACCCCACGTTAAACCNTCACTTTTGGCCCTTGTATTATTGTATACTATTTAAGGTGGTCAAAATGGAAAATTAACAAAACACCCCCTATGTTTTAAAAATCAAACCATTACTTAAAAATCATTATTGAATACAAAACAATACGAATACATAGAGCATGCAACGATAGCCATAAAGCTTTTATATAGACTGGTAATTGTCGATGAGATCTGACTTCTCCTCCGACACCTGCAACACTTGTTCCCTAACCATCTTCAAGGCGACATGAAGTTGCAGGATAGTATTTAAAATTCAAATTCAAACTAAAGGGCGGGATAGTATTTAAAATTCAAATTCAAATTCAAACTGAAGATACGAAAGTACAAACACAAACGATACGAAAGTACAAACACAAACGATACGGAAATACAAATACAAACGATACGGAAATACAAAAGCCATTAATCCGTATATGTGGTTGTTTCTCAAAATGAACCACACGTTAAGATAATTGAAGCCGTGCCCACCAAAGCGTTCTCTGAAAATGTTCATTGCAGTGTGAAGACGATCATTGAACTCGTCAGTACGCTGCACACTCAAGTAAATATCATTGAATTTTTGACATTCACAGTTCATTCTTGCCCGCTTACCCGTTATCTGGTGTTTGTTACGAAAAGGACCGTCAGATTGGTTGTTGAACCTTTCTGTAACCTCATTCCAAAAAGCGGATTCGCCATGAAATTCGTGAACGATTAGCCACATGTCGGCTAACAAGTTTTCTTCTTCAACGGACCAACGATTAGCCATTGTAAACTTGTTTAGAAAGTGAAGTGTGTGCAAATAGTATGTTATGGTATGCTTTATATAGGGGTGTTTAGAAATTCAAATTTCAAAACTGGAGGGCGGGATAGTATTTAAAATTCAAATTCAAACTGAAGGGCGGGATAGTATTTAAAATTCAAATTCAAAAAAAAAAAAAAAAAAAAAAAAAAAAAAAAAAAAAAAAAAAAAAAAAAAAAAAAAAAAAAAAAAAAAAGTGTGTATAAACGTTTAAAATTCAAATTAAAAAAAAATGTGGGGTAAAAACTTTAAGATTCAAATTAAAAAAAGGGCGGATAAACATTTAAAATTCAAATTCAAAAACAAGAGCGGGATAAATTTAAATTTCAAATCCAAACAACGGCCCTATAAATAGCCATTCTCAGGTGCTCACAATACACCCACAATTCACACACAAATCATACATAATTCACAAACAATTCTCTCAAAACAATGTCTCACAACAATTCACCAGATAACGAGTCAGTTTACAACACCCCACCCGAAGATCTTTTCCCCGTATTCCCATACGAATCAACCACAAAACAATCCACCACAAGATCTGTTTCCCGTCTTCCAATATGAAAATCCACTACAAAACACTCCACCGGAAGTTTTGTTTCCACCGGTAAACAATCCACCGGCAAACAATCCAACCCACTACAATCCACTAGCAAGCTATCCACCACAAAACCAACCCAATACATTTGGGTTAACTGATGAAGAACTTTACGAGCAAGATATGCAAGTCTTGTTACAGGTTCAAGCAGAGGAAGAACATCAGGCAAGAGCTCGTGAGGCGCGAGCAAAAGTTAAACAGGATCGGAGAAACCGTCGAGCAGAATGGCGATGGAAAATGGGATTAAACCATGTGCCATCGAGTGAGGACGATTCCAGTGCCGACTATTCGAGTGACGAGGGCTATGGCACAGACTGAGTCATTATCTTGATTCGTAGTTTTATTTTTAATTATCGTAGTTTAATTTAGATGTTTTACGTTTAATTATCATAGTTTAATTAAGATGTTTTATGTTTAATTATCGTAGTTAATGTAATTTGTGGTTAAGTATACTAGTTAATGTAATTTGTGTTTTATAAATGTTTATGTTAGTTTTAAATGAAGGATTTGTTAAAATTTGGGGTTGAATTTGAAAATAATTGGGGTGGAGGTGAGTTAAGGTGAGTTATAGGTGAGTTATGTTACCATGGTGGAAAGTCATGAGTTAAAGTTAAAAGGTAAAAGCTGATGTGGCGCTGACGTGGCAGTGAGTTAAGTTTTAACTCACTGGCAACTTACCCTTTGCTCTTATAGTGAAATTGTCATTGGTTTTTGTACGTACATTTTTATTTTACAGCTTCATGTATGCGTGTGGTTAAAAGCTATTACGTGTATATTCAAAACTATTTTAATTTGTTAAGACATTCTTTTAAGCATTAAATCCAAAGACACTAGCCATCCACAACACGATTTTAGCAAATAAATGTCCGCCATAATAAAATACTCCGTAACTAATAATGATATAATCAACATCAACAAGTATATACAACAATAATGGTTTTAAGATGTGTTTATAAAAACCAAAGTTTTAATGATCATCTAAACATAAAAGTTTGATGGAACTATAAACGTATATTACCATAATTAATACTACAAGTTAATAATGATAACAATATGAAATTAAGCATAATATGACGGGTGTTTAGGACAAGCCTAAAATCGGCAAGAAAACACCAAATGGTGTTCACCCAAACAACCACCAATATATACACCATGAATCCATGTCAATTCAGAGAGTACGTAAAACAATTTTAACATAAAAGTTATCAATAAGTTATAAGTGCAATGGAAGCAATAATCATATTATGGTTTTATCAGAACAATTTCCACAGTGATCCATACGTATCTCTAATAATCAATCAAAACATAAGTACAAAAACACATAACAATAATATGGATACCTTTGTAGCGTGATTCTCAACAAAGATAGAAAAACAAGAACTAGGAGAAATGATTGTCTCTATAACAACAGTCTTCCAAAAGTAATCATTGATACCAAACAATGATCAAGACAAGATTATTAGGATGAATGAGGAAGAAAGGAGCCGCAAAAATTTTCCTGTGATTTTGGAAAAATATTACAGTAGGAATGAATGAAATTGATATGGCTAGTTAAAACTTAAAAGGCATTCAATCTCTCTTGCCTTAATTGAAAAGCGTTTCAAATTCTTTTGATTTCTATTTCCCTCCTAGTTTAATGAAACTTAGGATAACCTTTTCTTTAATCATTGTTATATAACTAACAAAAAAGACTTGGCATAAATCATTTACTCGTTATTTATCTTAACTAATTATAAAACAAAAATGGTCAACAAGTCAAGAAGTGAAAAACTGAATTTTCACTTAATCCCCATTTTGCCCTTGTCTATCTATACTCCTTTATCCCTTATAAAGAACACACACTCACCGCAAGTCTACTCACTTCTCTCTCTAACCTAACTCACACACAAACCTGCACCTCTCTCTAAACCCGCCGCCACCCCATAAAGATCTGATCAGTTTTTATTTTTTGGTTGCATCGGGTGGGTTTAGATGTAGGTTTGTTTTACGATATTAAAAGATATTCTATGCTTGTACACCACAATAGCTCTTTCGAAAACAGCAGCTAATAATGATTATTATTTGTTTTTCAGGTGGGAACAGGAGCGGCAAGGAGGTGATTTATACAGGTTTACCCAAATATATACGAGTGAATAAAAGAATAACACACAAACAAACACATCCAATAACCACTTTCAACTCGCCACCACCACCACACCATCGCCACCATCACAGTCAACCCAACACCACCACCACCACTATGTCCATAGCTCACCACCGAAACCCACAGCCAAAATCTTTTGAGGTATTTTTGTTTAGTGATATTTAGATCTATCTAATATATTTGTTTTTCTATGAGTTTTATTAAAGTTATTTTTATGTTTTCTTTTAGCAATGTTATTTATTTTAGTTTTCATTTAATAAATCTGATATTATTATTATTATTTTTAAATATAATATTTATTTAGTATTCTGTTTTTTATAGGTTATTTTATTAAATCTGAGATTTTTTTGAGGTATATTTTTTTTTCCAGATTTCCGAAACCCACCAAAATATTTGATTTTTCTTTTTTTTATAAGTCGCATTTTTATTTTTCATCGTGTTTTTTTGTACAAGTTTGAGTTTTTTCTTGAAGTTTTTCGATTTAATCTCTATTTTTTTTGTTTGATACTCTATTATTTTTTAATATCAATCAATCTGGTATTTTTTTGACTTTCTCATCAATCTGAATTTTTTTAGTTTTTTTGTTTTTATTTGTAAGTTTGATTTTTTCGAATGAATTTGAGTTTGTTTGTTTTTTTATAAATATATATAAATCATTATTGTTACTACTAATTATATTTTTTTATTTATTTTTTCTTTAGTATTATTTTTCGAATCTGATATTTTTCATTTTTTCGTAACGCTGATGTTTTGTTTTTTTAAATCTGAGTTTCTATATAAATCATCTTTTTGTTTTTTTAATAGATCTGACGTTTTTATTTTTTGCAGTTTTGCTATCATTGGAATCCAATGCTCTGACATATAGCCTTTGTGTAAAATTTTAAAATTTACATGTGAGATTTAGTTTAGTGTAAATTGTGTTAATAAAAAGATTGTTGTTGGCAAGCGATGCCAGTTTAATGTTGGCTTTAGTATTGGTTAGGAAAATTTGAATGGGTTATGTTAAGATAACTGCATTACGAGCCATCTACTTTTCGGATTATACATGGCTAACTTTTGAGAAAATAAATTATCTTTTATTTGTGAGAAAATAGAGATCTATTATGTATGTTCTTTAACCTTTGAGAGAAGTAAATATTGGTA
>LBNU01029043.1:211635-236207 GCA_014162995.1 Artemisia annua
TTTTTTTTTGTTATAAAATGTAAGGTTGCAAAAAAAAACATTGTCAAAGACGCGCAAAGGCCCCGCAAAAGCGTGAGGCTTGTTCATGCCGCCTCGACATGCTTTATGGCGCCTTATGCTACGTCTTTTTGTAAACTCGATATATATAAAATATGATTTTAGTATATAAATATCATATTTTGTGTTGCCTTATGCCACGCCTTATAAACGCAAAAGCTTCGCATTGGCCAATAAGGCGTGAGGCTTGGTCATGCCGTCACGCCACACCTCACATTATTTATAACCTTGACGCTAATTGAAATTAATGATTGATAAAGCACTTCAACTGATTGAAATTAAAAAACAATCAATGATCATATAGAAGTTTTATGTCTTTGGCATATTAGGTGTTTGATAAAGCACTTCAACTGATTGAAATTAAAAAACATCCATTTTTCATGCCATATTTACTCAATTATCTGATGACATCAATTTTTAGTGAAAAGAGAATTATCTCATAAAACATTTACTTATCGTATCTCAGTTCATGAATTATTTACTTAATTATCTCATGAATTATTTACTTATCATATATGTCAGATTAAGGTGTACCAACTCATATTGGAGGTTTCGAAAATAACTAGACAAGTACCCATGCGTAACAATGAGATTTTCTAGCGGCAGACAATTATAGTTACACAAAACGTTACGCAAAACACTTAGCCAAAGCATCACCATAACTATCTGCCGCTATAAATCCCGTTGCTATGCACGGGTACTCGTCTAGTTATTAGTATAATATGTATACAACATATACATATATCATAAGTAGTGTCTCAAATACTTATTTGTGTGTGGCCCATAAGATCATATATAACCGGTAGTATAGATAATGTGTTATTTCATGCACATATAATTTCAACAAGGTCAACATCTCTATTTTAAATCTTATGGTCACCTACTCATCTGCGATCTTCTTGGATGTGACAGCGAGTCAGCTAAATCCCTCTTTAGTAATTTTGGATCCTGCTGCCATAGGCTTTGGGCATCAGAAGGTAAGTATAATTCGTAGGACATTCAAGCCATTATAACAACGAGAATGGATGGTTGTTGCTTACTGGAAAGAAACAGAATAGAGATGTCATACAGAATAAGAAAACACATAGGCAAATGAGCCCAGATGCAAACAATTTCCCAGAAAAAGTAGCCTCTAACACAGATGCAAGGGAACCAAATGGGACTGAAAATTTATGCCAAAAAGGCCATGATTGCCTTCATTTATCGTCGAACACTGGTTTAGAGTAACAACGTATATACAAAAAGTGAGGGGAAGAAAACAGAAAAATTTAACAATGATAAGAAGAGTCGGGACAACACAAAATCAAATAAGAAATAGCTTTAAGATATATGAACAAGTTGATACAATTGCTTTGGATGCACTCGCATGGGCATGCTTTTAGTCTACACAGCAGGGCAGTACAATACTGTATAGATAAATAACCAACATAAAAGACTTCGTTTACACCTAAACTACTCGGACCATTTCTCTTTTGGGTAGTTTTGAAACAAAATTTTGAATTCAAAAATTTCATGGTTGATTATACTATACATAAACATCAAGAGCGGTGAGCAGCATCATCTACAAAACCGCTGCATACAAATTAGCGTTACAATGGCCCAAACCATACGAGCTGGATTGGAACCACCTACATAAAAACGAAGTGGTCACCTTGTAGCCGATTTTTGAGGGGTAGTCGGCTCCTGATCGCCTAGGCATCCTCTAACAACAATGGCTCATACACAGAAATAGCAAATTAGCTATGCAAATTAGCTTCATAAAACCATTTGATGTCCATTTGCTTTTACGCACAGGAGACCGTCCAACATAACAGAGCTTTATGTCACCAATAATCTTGGCATGAGCAGGAACCATCTTTGAAATGATGGAATCGCTTAGCATCACGTATAACAATATCCTTATTTGTGATGCTTGAAACAAGCTTCATATAATCATGGCAGTCACCANATAAAATTCTAACAGTAAGTAGTGTCTCAAATACTTATTTGTGTGCCCCATAAGATCATATATAACCGGTAGTATAGCTAATGTGTTATTTCATCACGCACGTATAATTTCAACAAGGTCAACATCTCTATTTTATATCTTAGGCTACCCCCAACCCTCACACCACTTAACTTTCCACATCAGCGTCACATCAGTTTTCTCTCTCCTTCACCACCATCTCACTTTTCATTTCCAACTATCTCACACCACTTCACCTTTCAACACATTTATTTATTTATTAGAATACTCCCTCATACACACAAACCAAATATTAGTAATAAATAATGAGGATCCACTTGGCACGGTAACCAAAAGGTGAAACCTTCACCTTTCGTTTCTTGTTTTTGCTCTTCGCTCTGTGACGCCAATGGGGTTTGCCGCGTGAAATGGTGCTTGCCAACTACTCACGGGGTGGGTTGGGAGCAGCCTTATGGTCACCTAATGTGACCGCTAGTCAGCTAAATCCCTATTTAGTAATTTTGGATCCTGCTGCCATAGGCTTTGAGCATCAGAAGGTAAGCATAATTCCTAGGACACTCGAACCATTATAACTACGAGAATGGATGGTTGTTGCTGTACTGGAAAGAAACAACATAGAGATGACATACAGGATAAGCAAACACAGAGGCAAATGAGCCCAGATGCAAACAATTTCCCAGAAAAAGTAGCCTCCAAGTCTCCAACACAGATGCAAGGGAACCAAATGGGACTGAAAATTAATGCCAAAAAGGCCATGATTGCCTTCATTTCTCGTCAAACACTGGTTTAGAGTAAAAACGTATATACAAAAAGTGAGGGGAAGAAAACAGAAAAACTTAAAAATGATAAGAAGAGTCAGAACAACACAAAATCAAATAAGAAATAGCTTTAAGATATATGAACAAGTTGATACAATTGCTCTGGATGCGCTTGCATGCATGCTTTTTAGACACAGCAGGGCAGTACAATACTGTATATATAAATAACTAACATAAAAGACTTCGTTTACACCTAAACTACTCGGACCATTTCTCTTTTGGGTAGTTTTGAAACAAATTTTGAAATCAAAAATTTCATGGTTGATTATACATATACATAAACATCAAGAGCGGTGAGCAGCATCATCTATAAAACCGCTGCATACAAATTAGCGTTACAATGGTCCAAACCATACAAGCTGGATTGGAACCACCTACATAAAAACGAAGTGGTCACCTTGTAGCCGATTTTTGAGGGGTAGTCGGCTCCTGATCGCCTAGGCATCCTCTAACAATAACGGTTCATAACAACAATGGTTCATACACGGAAATACTAGTAGCAAATTAGCTATGCTAATTAGCTTCATAAAACCATTTGATGTCCATTTGCTTTTATTCACAGGAGACAGTCCAACATAACAGAGCTTTATGTCACCAATAATCTTGGCATGAGCATGAACCATCTTTGAAATGATGGAATCGCTTAGCATCACGTATAACAATATCCTTATTTGTGATGCTTGAAACAAGCTTCATATAATCATGGCAGTCACCACATATTCTCAGATTCTTAAATATTCTAACCATTTTATTCGAGTTGTTGTTGATAAGCGAAAACCCGAGAGCCAATCTTTCACTATGATGGGTAAGAATTTCACGTTTTTCTTTGTCAGAGACATTGTGAAGTACATAATCTGTATTTGGAACATAACCAACCGAAAAAAGTTTCTGCTCCAGTTCTTCCAACTTTTGATGAACTTCTAGAATCTTCTGGTGAGAACCATCTTGCGACAAGAAGACATGGGTTTGACCACCAGCCTCAACCCAACTGCACCCTGGTTCCTTTTTAATTCTGTGACTCGACATCAATGCCCTAACTCGACCCACATCATCCCACATTCCTTTGGCTGCAAAAATGTTGGATAACATAATATAATTAGAATCCACTTCAGGTTCGATTTGGAAAAGTTTCTCAGCAACTCTTTGACCAAGTTCCACATTTCCATGAACCTTACAAGCTCCAAGAAGAGTCTCCCATATTAAACTATTAGGAGTCAGTTTCATTTGATCAATAAAGCTTTCAAGCTCATTAAACTTGCCCGCCCTACCAAGAATATCAACCATGCAAGCATAATGCTCAATGCTCGGGGGAATTCCATAAACATTAGTCATGGAGTGGAAATATTTCTTCCCTAAATCTATCAAACCCAAATGGCTGCATGCTGAAAGTATGCCAATGAAAGTAACTCCATCAGGCGAGACACCTTTATCTAGCATACTCTCAAAAGCTTGGATAGCTTTTTCTCCCTGGTCATGTTGTGAGTACTGATTAATTATTGTGTTCCATAATACTGTATCATGTGATTCAATTGCATGAAATATCATCTCAGCATCATCAATGGACCCACACTTTCCGTACATATCAACAAGAGCACTTGCAACAAAAGGATCATCAACATGACCATCTTTAATCACAAAAGAATGGAGTTGTTTACCCGTTTCAAGGCTTGTAATCCCAGAACAACCTCTTAGACAGCCAGCAAAAGTAAACTCATTCGGTTTAACGCCGTCTTTGTGCATTTGTTTGAAGTAGTGAATGGATTTTTCCCCTTGATCATTCTGTGCACAACCAGAAATAATTGTAGTCCAAGTGAAAAGATCGATTTCAGTCAATTCATTAACTATCTTTTCGGCATCTTCTATGCATTTTGATCTGGCATACATGTCAATCAAAGCTGTTCCCACATAACAATCTTTATTGAGATTCTCTTTGATAACTTGAGCATGCACTTGCTTCCCTACCTCACTATTTGAAGAGCTAGTACAACAACGTAGAGTACTGATAAAAGTATACATATTGGGTTTAAACCCATTTTCTAGAATCTTTCGAAAGATTCTTAATCCATCATAGCTTTCATTGTCATGGAATCCTGATAAAAGAGCATTCCACGAAACTAAATCCCATTGGCCCATTCTATTGAAAATTTTGGAACCATCATCGACAAATCCATTCTTTATATACATTGTGATTAATGCATTATTGACTAAAGTCTCATTTGCAAAACCATATTTGTGAACACAAGCATGCAGACACTTAGAATAATGTATGTCATTTAAACTTTTGGCAGCACTGAGAATGCTTGTAAAAGTAAACTGGTTTGGTTTAGTTCCTAAAGATACCATCATCGAAAATAGCTCGGCTGCCTTTTCTTCTTTTCCTTGCTGCTCAAGGCAACTTATCATAGCACTCCATGTGACAATGTCGGGAGATTTTATCCTCCAAAACACTTTTAGTGCATCATCCGCCATCCCACATTTAGAATACATGTCAACGAGGCAACAACTCACATATTCCTCATCTTGACACCCACTTATAATCGCCATACCATGCACAAGCTGACCCACTTTTACATTTTTAGAACTGGTACACCCTTTTAGCATACTACATACTGTATATTTATTAAACTTCAATTCAGTTTCTTTCATCCTACCAAATAACCGCAAAACATTCTGATAATCACCCGCAAGAGCATAACCATTAAGCAACGAATTCCACGACACTGCGTTCTCTCCTGGTAAAAACAAACACACCTTCTCCGCATACTCCAACTCGCCACATTTAGCATAAAGATCAACCAGAGCAGAACCAACATGCCCATCCGAAAACAACCCACTTTTCACAACCACACAATGCAACTGCTTCCCAAACTCGACATCCAAACACCCACAGCACCCTTTCAAAACAGTCGCCAAAGTAAACTCATTCGGCCTAACCCCCTCTTCACACATCTCACAAAACAACTTAACACCCTCCATCCCACGCCCGTCACTCACAAACCCACTAATAAGCGCAGTCCACGACACGACATCCCTCTCAGGCATTTCATCTAACACATTACGCGCAACGCCTAAACACCCACATTTCGCGTAAAAATTAATCAAAGAAACCCATAAATGAGAATCCAACTCAATCCCACTTTCCATAATCTCTCTGTGAACCATTTTCCCTTCATCTAAAGACCGATTTTCGGCACATTCTCGCAATTTCCCAGAATAAAACCTTAAATCCTCTTTAACCCATTTGTTGGAAACATGTTTTGGCTTAATGGGTTTATTTATAACATGTTTTTGTGTTGTGTAACAATGTTTAGAGATGGTGGTATTGAAGTGGGGGGTGTTTGGGAAAGTGTTTAAGAAAAGGGTTTTGAGAGATGTTTGTGAGTAACGAGGCATGTTTGGGTTTAAGGATTGTGGAAGGTCCATTCAAGTGGAGTGTGGGATTAAAAAGATGATGAAGAACATACACACAGTTGAAGGTGTTTGTGTGTGTGAAATTTTTGCAGGTGGTGCCGCCAAAATGAAAAACTATAAACTCGAATATGAAATTACTTTAATCACNTGTTGTTTGTGTTATATAATACTTGATGAAAGTTATACCCAATGAAAATACGTTTAAAACTCAATCAATTCATATATTTTGCATCAAGTATTATACAACACAAAAAAGAATATTTGAGGTCAAAGTTGTAAAAGAAACACTTCAAAAGTCAAAAGTGGACAAATAAATTGGGACGGAGAGAGTAAGAGCATAACTTGTGATAACTTCAAGTTATTAAAAATAAACATAAATAAATAAATAAATAATAATCCCGCCACATCGCTAGAACAACACCATCTTTTAAAACCCATTTAAAATAAATAAATAAATAATCCCGCCACATCAACTATAACAACACCATCTTTTAAAACCCATTTAAAATAAATAAATAAACACAAATTACAAATTCAACCCCTAATCTTTTAAGCCCAAGACCAATACCACTACTGCTAACAAATTCAACTCAACACCAACAGCTTACTCAAAAATACGGATAACCAATTTGTCTGGCCCAAATCTGTCAATAATCTTAATAACCCTAATACTCACTCTCTACATAAACGCAGTCACCCCACAACTCACTTTTCTCTCTTATAAAATACAAGCAGTCAACCTTTCTTGATTCTTAAAAAAAAAAAAAAAAAAAAAAAAAAACCTACACTCTTTCTTTTTATTATATCCACACCAACACATTTTATTATTATTATTATTATTATTATTATTATTATTATTATTATTATTATTATTATTATTATTATTATTATTTATTATTATAAACATCACTTTATTAGAAATTCAAAGGATTTACAAAAAATTAGTTGGGAGCCGAGATACTAATTGGGCCCCCACTCCTTTAGCAATGGCGAAACTAATCCTACTAAAAATATGAGCTGCAGCACGTGCTCCAATGTCTTGGGTCACCGAGAATCTTCGGATACGCTTTAGTATTATTATTATTATTATTATTATTATTATTATTATTATTATTATTATTATTATTATTTATTTATTTTTTTTTATTATTATTTTTTTTTTTATCTTTTTGTTTGTCTTAACAATGTTATCTCAACTTATACATATACATATAATATATAAGTGAACCACATGCACTTACAAGTCATATTTACATTGATATNTTCATCCAAGGTCCATTGATCGTTATCTTTCGGTCAACTTCCGTTATCTCCCCTCATGTGCAAGGCACATGAGGGCAAAATGGTCATTTCATCACTTCTGTTAATTATTTTGGTACAACTGGTACAACATTAGGGACGAACGATGTATTTACTCTAAAAGTTAACACTATCACCTCACTCACCCACACTACCATCACTACCACCACCAACTCCACCATCATCTCAGTTACCTCCACCGCAATCATTATCTTGTGACTACCACTGTCATCATCATCAAACATAAAACTCATTCCTAAATCTAATCCATCCACTCCAAACACAAAACACCCATCACCTCATTAACCCTCCTCCTTTATCTCCACTCATCACCATCAATCATTACAACGATTTCACTTGTTTGGTAGCAAAATTAGAGACATGAAAATGAACTATGATTTCCAAACACAATCAGCTTATTTGTACTACTAGTTAATTTGATAAAGCATAATTATATACAGTCATCTGCGCTCAACTCAAATTTGAACATCAAGTGGTGAGTGGTATTTTAATTGGAACTAACCAGAATAATTAAGCTAGGGAACAATCATATAAACAAACGAAATAACTAGATCCATCTGGAATTTAAGTGAAGTCTAACAAGGAGAGTTGACACATCTTTCTACTTGAGAAATTGCAAAGGCGTGGCTGAGGATATATGAGATAGCAACTAGTAGTGAATATAGTACGTATATAGAAAATGTATATTTTTTTTTTGAACGAAATGTAATGTAGAATAAATTGTACGATAAAAGATAATAATGGATACAACTTTCATTTGGTTAATGCACGTTTTTCATTCAAGCATTTTTGTTGTTAAGTGCATGGAGTTACGTATCATGCATATAAAAAACCACTTGATGATTATATGTAAAAGCAAGTAATTGTAGATTTGATTACATAGAAAGAAAATTAAGCAGAAACATAACTCATAGCATTTGATGATAAAGAAGAATTATGAACAATCATGGTTAAGAAAATAAAAATAAATAAATAAAAAATAAATAAATCATGTCAAAGTTCAAAAATAATTCATACGTTTTTCAATAAACAATTTGTAAATATATTAATATTTTTTTACAAATATCTTATTTAAAAAGGTCTCAAAGATATGTTTAAAATAAATAAAATACAATATTAATAAGAGATATAAACGTATTCAAGGTGTTAAAACATTTCTTTGAAATCCTGGGTAAAACAGAGAGAAAAGAAATGAAAAAGGAAACACAAAAAGAAAAGAAGAGGAGATGCCAAAAATTGGTTTTTAGTTATGTGTTCCTAAGTAGGAAAGAAAAGAAGAGAAATGAAACAAAACTAACTATAAAATCATTTTCTTTCGAATATTCTCAATTTAAGAAGACGATTAAGAGATGAATTTTGACATAATTTCCATCCTCCTTCTCTTTACTTTTCTTCACAAAAAAACTCGGGAACATGAATTCTTTTTTTAATTTTCTCTCCACTTATCTTATTTTCTTTCTAAATAAAAACTCGGGAACATAATAGTTTTAGATGAAAGAATATAGTTGCTTGGTAAAAGTCGATTTGGTGTGAATAGAAAGTTAATTCATCTCTTTAGAATGAACCCTGACATACAAATGTGATATTGTTGAAAAATTTAGCCAAACAAATACTAAATTACTCTTGATTAATATTGAAATTAGCCAAAAAAAAAAAAAGCCTTGATTCTCATTTAACGTTTTACAGCAACCTTAACACTCTGTTCCCGAGATATAAAATGGAAAGTAGAGAAATGGAGAGGTTAAAAACGAGAGAAAAGAAGAGGAGAGGAAAAAATATTGATTTTTAGTTTGTGTTCCCAAGTTAGAGAGAAAAGAAGAGAGATTCAATAAAATTATGCACAAAAATCATCTTCTCTCCAAATCATCCCAATTTGGGAAGAAGATTAGGAGAGAAGTTTTGGCATAATTTCCTCTCCTCTTCTCTTCTCTTCTCTCCAAAAAAAACTCGGGAACATAAATATTTTTACATTTCCTCTCCCTCTCTCTTCTTTTCTCTCCAAATAAAAACTCGGGAACATAGTGTAAGTGAAAGATACCCGATCCTTTAGAAAAATAATAATAATAATAATAATAAAGTCTAAAAGTGGGTTGACAAGTGTCCCCCACCTATTTTATTTAAAAAATATGCATAGGGGCAAAATCGTAAAATTACACGTTTTTTCTTTTTCCACCTCAAATTTCAAACGCACATATATTAAACGACAAACTTTTAAAAAAAAAAACGATTTCACCATAATTTTTAAAATTTAATTCTCTTAAATTTGGTATAAATCTTGTTAATTATTTCAAACATTTTTTTTTTACATATTCAATGGTTTCTTATTTTCTTGATGTTTTTGGTATTTTTGGCCATATTTTTTACCTTTAAATCTATCAAATCCTGATAAACTTAAAACACGAAAGTTGTAGATTTTGGTTCACTTTATTAGGGACGAACGATGTATTTACTCTAAAAGTTAACACTATCACCTCACTCACCCACACTACCATCACTACCACCACCAACTCCACCATCATCTCAGTTACCTCCACCGCAATCATTATCTTGTGACTACCACTGTCATCATAACTCATTCCTAAATCTCATCCATCCACTCCAAACACAAAACACCCATCACCTCATTAACCCTCCTCCTTTATCTCCACTCATCACCACCAATCATTACAACCATCCAACACAATTATTAAATTTCTATGGACCATTTCACTTGTTTGGTAGCAAAATTAGAGACATGAAAATGAACTATGATTTCCATAACACAATCAGCTTATTTGTACTACTAGTTAATTTGATAAAGGAATTATATATAGTCATCTGCGCTCAACTCAAATTTGAACATCAAGTGGTGAGTGGTATTTTAATTGGAACTAACCAGAATAATTAAGCTAGGGAACAATCATATAAACAAACGAAATAACTAGTAGTGAATATAGTACGTATATAGAAAATGTATATATATATATTTTTAACGAAATGTAATGTAGAATAAATTGTACGATAAAAGATAATAATGGATACAACTTTCATTTGGTTAATGCACGTTTTTCATTCAAGCCTTTTTGTTGTTAAGTGCATGGAGTTACGTATCATGCAAATAAAAAACCATTTGATGATTATATGTAAAAGCAAGTAATTGTAGATTTGATTACATAGAAAGAAGAATTATGAACAATCATGGTTAAGAAATTAAAAATAAATAAATAAATAAAAAATAAATCATGTCAAAGTTCAAAAATAATTCATACGTTTTTCAATAAACAATATGTAAATATATTAATATTTTTTTACAAATATCTTATTTAAAAAGGTCTCAAAGATATGTTTAAAATAAATAAAATACAATATTAATAAGAGATATAAACGTATTCAAGATGTTAAAACATTTCTTTGAAATCCTGGGTAAAACAGAGAGAAAAGAAATGAAAAAGGAAAAACGAAAAGAAAAGAAGAGGAGATGCCAAAAATTGGTTTTTAGTTATGTGTTCCTAAGTAGGAAAGAAAATAAGAGAAATGAAACAAAACTAACTATAAAATCATTTTCTTTCGAATATTCTCAAATTTAAGAAGACGATTAAGAGATGAATTTTGACATAATTTCCATCCTCCCTTCACAAAAAAACTCAGGAACATGAATTCTTTTTCTAATTTCCTCTCCACTTATCTTATTTTCTTTCTAAATAAAAACTCGGGAACATAATAGTTTTAGATGAAAGAATATAGTTGCTTGGTAAAAGTCGATTTGGTGAGAATAGAAAGTTAATTCATCTCTTTAGAATGAACCCTGACATACAAATGTGATATTGTTGAAAAATTTAGCCAAACAAATACTAAATTACTCTTGATTAATATTGAAATTAGCCAAAAAAGCCTTGATTCTCATTTAACGTTTTACAGCAACCTTAAGTGAAAGATACCCGATCCTTTAGAAAATAATAATAATAAAGTCTAAAAAGTGGGTTGACAAGTGTCCCCCAACTATTTTATTTAAAAAATATGCATAGGGGCAAAATCGTAAAATTACACGTTTTTTCTTTTTCCACCTCAAATTTCAAACGCGCATATCTATTAAACGACAAACTTTTAAAAAAAACCGATTTCACCATAATTTTTAAAATTTAATTCTCTTTAATTTGGTATAAATCTTGTTAATTATTTCAAACATTTTTTTTTTTACATATTCAATGGTTTTTTATTTTCCTGATGTTTTGGTATTTTTGGCCATATTTTTTACCTTTAAATCTATCAAATCCTGATAAACTTAAAACACGAAAGTTGTAGATTTTGGTTCACTCTTTATCAAGCAATTTGAATCACTCAAATTCGATATGATATGAGTGAGATATCGCATGTTAAAGATGACATTTTAGTCATTTTTGTTGCACACCACGTGTTTGATGAAATATCTAGCTTAAATTTTTAGTGTTAAAATTGCGTTAAATGCATTAATTTTTGTACCACAACGCATCACTAATCGTTTTATTAATATAAGATTAAAAAAATTATATTTTTTTAATTATATTTTCATTCCGTAATGATCAATTTTATTATATGTTCATCAGTTTATTTAGTGCAATATTTCAGAGCTTATTGTCAAAATTCAGATCTGTGTTGAAATCAGAAATCAGTTTATTGTATGTTCATCAGTTTATTTATAGAAGTTCTTTTTCGCAGGTTTATCAATTTTATTTAAGAGATGTTCATCAGTTTATATAATAGAACTATAATAAATTGATTTCTGTTAAACTAAAATAACTTGTCGATACCAACCGACAACTGGTGAACAAAAAAAAAACTAAAATAAACTGAGTTCTATTAAACTAAAATAACTTGTCGATACCAACCAACCAAAATCACATGTCCATACCAACCGGCAACTGATGAAAAAAAAATCTAATATTTATACAATTCATCAATTACATCAGATTGTTCCAGAAACTATTTAACCATACCAAGCAAGCAAATATTCCAAACATTCATCAATTATATCAGATTGTTTTCACTTGACCAGTGTGTTCTCTTTCGAAGAAGAGCACTAGCTTCTTCGAAATAAGCGATGGTACGTTCGCAAATAGACTTCTTTGACATCGTTTGGAGCATTCTCTTTTCCTTCAGACTTAAACTTTGATATTCATGAACCTCGCTCTCCACTATTTTTCTGTTCTCATTGGAATCGGACAACAGAATCTTTGCTAGGTACTTCTTTCTTAAGTCTTCCATCTATTTGTCTTGTTCCTTTCCTTCTCTTACAAATCCAGCATCGAATCACTAAACCATATGTTTCTTTCCTTTTTTTTTTAGCTTTTTTACCTATCCAATAAAACAAATAATTGTGAAACTGATGAACCTACTGAAACCAAAATAAACAAAAAAATCGAAATAAAAGATGAAGCCAAACCAAAATAAACACAAACTCACTAGCAATAACTGATGATTCTACTTGCACAACAACTAATGAACCTACTTTCAAAAAATACTAGCAAATAACTGATGATCAAACACACTAGCAATAACTGATGAACCTACTTTTCAAATAACTGATGAACCTACTTTCAAGAAACACAAACACACTAGCAATAAACCGAAGATTTTCAACATAAGCCACAATGCCAGCTATATAAGTTGAAACAAACACCAACGCATTAAAATAAACACAAAATCACTAGCAATAACTGATGAACCTACTTTCAAAAAATACTAGAAAATAGCTGATGATCAAACACACTAGCAATAACTGATGAACCTACTTTCAAATAAACACAAACTCAATAGTAATAACTAATGATCCTACTTGCACAACAATTGATGAACCTAAAAAACACTAGCAAATAACCGATGATCAAACACACTAGCAATAACTGATGAACCTACTTTCAAGAAACACAAACGCACTAGCAATAACTGAAACCAAACCAAACCAAAATAAACACAAACGCACTAGCAATAACTGATGAACCTAATTTCAAGAAACACAAACGCACTAGCAATAACTGAAACCAAAAGCAACCAAAATAAAACAAACGGCGTAGAAATAATGATGAAGCTAATTTCAAATAACTGATTGAACCTAAACTGATGAAACCTAACTTTCAAGAACACACAAGCCACTAGCATTTAACTAAAACCAAACCAAACAAAATAAACACAAACATACTAGTAGTAACTGATGAACCTACTTACACAATAACTGAAATCAATATAAACAAAAATGCACAAGCAATAACTGAAACCAAACCACAACGGCAACTATAGAAGCTGAAACAAACACCAACTGATGAACATTAAAAACAACTATAGAGGTGGTGTTTGTTTCATCTTATATAGTCGGCTTGTGGCATATAAACCGAAGATTTTCAACATAAGCCACAATGCTAACTGTATAAGCTGAAACAAACACCAACACATTAAAATAAACACAAACTCACTAGCAATAACTAATGATCCTACTTGCACAACAACTGATGAACCTACTTTCAAAAAACACTAGCAAATAACTAATGATCAAACACACTAGCAATAACTAATGAACCTAATTTTCAAATAAATGATGAACCTACTTTCAAGAAACACAAACGCACTAGCAATAACTGAAACCAAACCAAACCAAAATAAACACAAACGCACTAGCAATAACTGCTGAACCTAATTTTCAAATAACTAATGAACCTACTTTCAAGAAACACAAACGTACTAGCAATAACTGAAACCAAACTAAACCAAAATAAACACAAACGCACTAGCAATAACTGATGAACCTAATTTTCAAATAACTGATGAACCTAATTTTCAAAAAACACTAGCAAATAACCGATGATCAAACACACTAGCAATAACTGATGAACCTACTTTCAAGAAACACAAACGCACTAGCAATAACTGAAACCAAACCAAACCAAAATAAACACAAACGCACTAGCAATAACTGATGAACCTACTTACACAATAACTGAAATCAATATAAACAAAAATGCACAAACAATAACTAAAACCAAACCACAATGACAGCTATAGTAGCTAAAACAAACACCAACTGATGAACATGTAAAACAACTATAGAAGCTGAAACAAACACCAACTGATAAAAAAGATCCTAATTCTTACGCATTTTTTTTGTTGTACTCTCAAATCTTCATCATTTTCATTTGTACTTTTATTCTTTTGTAGTCTGTTACTTCTTCTAGGTTCTGAAAAAATAAATTAATATTAAAATGACAAACGCTAAGAATTTAAAAAAAATCAATTAAAATTAAAATGATAAACCCTAAAAATTAAATTAAACTAAAATTACCAGTTTGATTCATCTTTTCGAGCAAAATCCGTTCGTTTTAACCGTAAATCGACTTAAATTTATAAATTTTGATCGGAAAAAACCCTGAAAAATACCCCCAAATATGAAAGAGAATGATCAGTATTCTATGAGAGAGAATATGAGAGATTTTATTTCAGAGAGTGAATTGTGGAAATGAGAGTAGGAGGGAAGATGATAAGATGGATTACTTTTGTTAAATTACGAAACAACCCTTTTTTTTAAAAAAAAAACACGCGATTTTAAACCCTGGCCATGAGATCTATTTTTAGATAAATGTGGTATGATCGGACGGTTGTTAACACTTTTTACACTTTTTAATTTTCACCCTCTTTGCAAGGGATCACAACTCTTAAGTGAAAACTATTGTTGAAAACTTTTTTTAATACAAAGTATATGCCGTCACACCGTATGAATACATTGCTAATTGTGATCAAAAGAGAAAAGTTAATTCCCAACACTTTTTTAATTGCATGAGCTAATGTGAAATATCTAAATTTGGAAATATTGTGATAAGAAATTGTTGAACAACTTCCTCGCCCACACGCCTTTAGACCTCGACAAAACTGATACACTACAATTTTAGCACGAGTTCTAATATTTTGTATAACTTTTTATGTTCACCCTTATATACTTTCAGGAAATATGCGCGTACCCTACAGGGCCGTTCCATGGATTTCGGTGGCCCTGTGCGATAAATTAAACTAGGAACTATTGATACGGAATACTTATTATATGTAAATGAAATGTTAATTAATACACAAATTGTAATAAGGAACCTAGACGCATTGCCTAAGACTGCAACTCACAACAGTGTTCTGATCGACATAGTAAAAACAAAATAAATTCATAGCTGGTATTCCAGTATCAAGTTAGAGTAATTACTACGTATTAGAAGCTTGAAAATTAACATCAAATAACATTCACACATTATTCCAAAATGTTATATAGGATAATTGAGAGAACAAAATGTCCAAATTAATTATTCCTATTGATGGTCCCCTTGTGTTTACGTTTTTTTAGCATGTTGTCACCCTAATTATCATCCTTTAACAGAATTAGCCTACCTAAGTAATTAAATATGGGCTTTTATTGGGTTGAAAACTAAAAAAACATGTCTATATCCTTTATGTATATAATGGACTTGCATTAGTTTGAGGCCTTCTAAAATCGGTGGCCCTGTGCGCCCGCACTTGCCGCACATGCCAATCACCGGCCATGGTACCCTTATTACGGAATAAATACCTACAGTGAAAATGTAGCTTATAATAACAAAAATAAAAGAAAATTGTACTCTCTTCCTCTAAAAATAATTGTTTACAGACAAAAAAACACACCAGTTTAAAAAAAGCATCAGCATGACAGCTTTTTCTTTCTTACTTATTGTAGAATGACAGTTTTACTCTTAACTAATTAATCTAAAACTTCTGTAATATTGTAATAATAACTTTAAGTGAGGGTAATATAGTAAACTCGAACTAAATTCTTTATCTATTTTTGAAAGTGGATAATTAATTTGAAACAACCTGAACATGAAATGAAAATGTGGACAATAAATATGGAATGAAAGGAGTAATAAAATTAGACAAATTAAGTATTGTATTTGAGGAACATAATTGTTGCTCAAATTGAAGTTGTGATGTAGTGGCTAGGAAAAATGCAACACGCTTTAAACTGCTACTCTAGCACTCCCCTTATGAGTTATCCTGGTTGGTGGTATTATGGCATGAGCTGCTGTTGGGAGTATTCTTTGTTGATTCAAGATGGACATCTGATTGTGTTATGCTGATATGGATGGTTGCTGGAATGGGATTGCTGATGATGTGGTTTACTGAGTTCTAGTTGCTGGTTGCTGATTGTTGGTTATGTTCTGCTTTTATTAGACTATTTATTGTCGTTGTATTGTGTCCTGTTATTAGTTTACTTGATTGTATTTGCTTCCTACAGGAATATGTCTGCTATATAGTTCTGAGTATGGTGATGTTTCACAGTGATGCTGATTGAGTTCAATGTCCAAGTTGATGCATTCAGAGTACTCTTGGCTATATAGTTGGATTGTGTGTCCTGTAGGTTGCATAGTTATCTTGTGAATTGTTGTTTTGAGCTTGGAATCTGTCCACAGCCATTGTTTGTTTGTTCTTTGGCATTGTACTTTTGGCCTTTGTGGCCCTTTCTTAATAAATTTACCTTTAAGAGAAAAAAATGCAACACGCTATAATTGGGAAGAGGAAGGAGAGAGAAGGAAAAAAAAGAGACTATTAAGTCGTGACTTTGACTTTTCTAAAGCCAACCTTTGAATATGCATAGAAATTTTGACCACCTTAGAACATTTGCGTTTTCTAAAATATCTTCTCTATTTGTGGCTATGCAGATTACAGCATATGATGGCCTTGGTATATATATAGAGCATATATAAGCACTTTCAAACTCGCGCACTCGATCAATGATGGAAACGGTGGTCGTAAACAACAAAAACAAGAAACCTCATGTAGTATGCATACCGGTTCCAGCACAAAGCCACATAAAATGCATGCTAAAACTAGCAAGGGTACTACACCATAAGGGACTCGAAGTAACTTTTGTCAACACACAATCGAACCACAAGCGCCTTCTTAAGTCTGCTGGCTCTCATGATCTTGAGGATGCTCCTGGTTTCAACTTCAAAACAGTCCCAGACGGTCTCCCTTCTACTTCGGATGCTGACAATATACCAAGTTAAACATGGCGTCAACTCTCCAACTATCTTGCCACCAATTTCTTTCATTCCTTTCTTATTCTTGTAACTGAATTTGAAACACCTGTAACTTGTATTATTTCAGACGGTCTCATGAATTTCGCCAAAACATATGATGTAGCTAAGACGCTTAATGTACCAATCATTCTTTACTGGACACATTCTGCCAATGGTTTCATGGGATATTACCAAGAAAAAGTTTTAGTGGAAAAAGGACTTGTCCCACTTAAAGGTTAGTAATATACATCTTTTAATCCCTACATGGCTTACCAACATTTGTGCACATGTATTTAATCCATTTTGTTTTGTTCTTTGCAGATGAAAGCTATTTGACAAATGGGTACACTGATAGGTTATGGATTGGATTCCTGGAATGGAAGGAATTCGCTTAAGGGATCTGTCTCGACATATTTTAGCCACTAAACCTGATGATCATCGATTAAATTTTTGTCTGGAAGCAGCTCGGTCAGCAGACAAAGTTTCACACAATATTATCCATACATTTGATGAATTAGAGCCTGCTTTAGTTAAAGAGCTCAAATCAATCTTTTCTCAAATATATCAGTTGGGCCTATGCAGTCACTTCTGAATCAGATTACCAAAAAGGACACCAATAACTCTAATTTCAACGGCTATAGCTTATGGAAGGAAGAGCCTGAGTGCATCCAGTGGCTCCTGTCTAAAGAACCAACATCTGTGGTGTATGTCAACTTTGGAAGTTTAGCAGTAATGTCTTTAAAAGATCTAGCATATATAAGCGCTTTCAAACTCGCGCACTCGATCAAGGATGGAAACGGTGGTCGTAAACAATGAAACCAAGAAACCTCATGTAGTATGCATACCGGTTCCAGCACAAAGCCACATAAAATGCATGCTAAAACTAGCAAGGGTACTACACCATAAGGGACTCGAAGTAACTTTTGTCAACACACAATCGAACCACAAGCGCCTTCTTAAGTCTGCTGGCTCTCATGATCTTGAGGATGCTCCTGGTTTCCACTTCAAAACAGTCCCAGACGGTCTCCCTTCTACTTCGGATGCTGATAATATACCAAGTCAAACATGGCGTCAACTCTCCAACTATCTTGCCACCAATTTCTTTCATTCCTTTCTTATTCTTGTATCTGAATTTGAAACACCTGTAACTTGTATTATTTCGGACGGTCTCATGAATTTCGCCAAAACATATGATGTAGCTAAGACGCTTAATGTACCAATCATTCTTTACTGGACACTTTCTACCAGTGGTTTCATGGGATATTACCAAGCAAAAGTTTTAGTGGAAAAAGGACTTGTCCCACTTAAAGGTTAGTAATATACATCTTTTAATCCTTACATGGCTTACCAACATTTGTGCACATGTATTTAATCCATTCTGTTTTGTTCTTTGAAGATGAAAGCTATTTGACAAATGGGTACACTGATATGTTATGGATTGGATTCCTGGAATGGAAGGAATTCGCTTAAGGGATCTGTCTCGACATGTATTAGAGCCTGCTTTAGTTAAACCTGATGATCATCGATTAAATTTTTGTCTGGAGGCAGCTCGGTCAGCAGACAAAGTTTCACACAATATTATCCATACATTTGATGAATTAGAGCCTGCTTTAGTTAAAGAGCTCAAATCAATCTTTTCTCAAATATATCAGTTGGGCCTATGCAGTCACTTCTGAATTAGATTACCAAAAAGGACACCAATAACTCTAATTTCAACGGCTATAGCTTATGGAAGGAAGAGCCTGAGTGCATCCAGTGGCTCCTGTCTAAAGAACCAACATCTGTGGTGTATGTCAACTTTGGAAGTTTAGCATTAATGTCTTTAAAAGACCTTATAGAATTTGGTTGGGGACTTGTTAACAGCAACCATTACTTCCTTTGGATAATAAGAACTGATTTGGTTGATGGAGGGTCTCTAGTTTTGCCGCCAGAATTAGAGGAGGGGATTAAAAGGAGAGGCTTTATTGCAAGCTGGTGTTCTCAAGAAGAGGTACTCAACCATCCCTCGATTGGCAGGTTTTTGACTCATGGTGGTTGGGGTTCAGTGATCTAGAGCTTGTCAGCTGGGGTGCCTATGCTATGTTGGCCTGTTGATCAAGACCAGTGGATCAATTGTATACAGATGTGCAAGGAATGGGAGGTTGGAATGGAGATTGGTAAAAATGTTAGTAGGCACGAGGTTGAGAAGCTTGTAAGGGAATTAATGGATGGTATAAAGGGTAAGAGGTTGAGAATGCGGGCTATGGAGTGGAAGACAAAAGCGAAAATTGCAACAGCTCTTAATGGTTCATCTACATTGAATATCGAAGGACTTGTGCATGAAATCACCATGTTGTCAAGAAACTAGATTTCCATTATTACTTCATGTCTTTTCCGGCTATGTTTTCAGGTTGTATTTACCATATACTATGATAATCGCTACATTTTAATTAATGTGATCAAATAAATCCTTTATTACAGAATGAGTTAACCACTTCATCATCTCAGGTGAGTTTCTACTTTTCCATCTAAACATAATTTTAGAAGTACGCAAAATCTATACCCAATTTGGTAAAGATTCTACCATCACACCTATTAAGTACAACATCAAAACAGAATTTACCTCTAGTTAGATGCATCTTGACTGCTCAGTAGCATGCTGCCCACTTACAGACTCGAGTTTGTTGGTTAAATAGGGTTTACAAGAGTTCCCAGAACAGGGTTAAGATAATCAATGAGTACCGGATATTCACTTGAAATCGTGGTATCACTTTCAATAGAAACTATTCGACCCTATGCCTGGGTTACACGAATATCTCTATGGGATAAGACCAAGTGATGTTCTTGTTTTAGGCACAAAGCAAGAACAAGATGCGTATTTAGTGTTTAGGGTTTGATGTTAATCGTATATCCATGCAGAATGTTATGACCTCTATTTATAATAGAAAATACTCAAACCCTAGCCCATGGAATTATGTATAATTAACGGCCCATTAATTATAACATAATACTTTCCATAATAGTAGGAATCAGTGGTTAAAAACGAGCATCAGTACTTTCCATAATAATGAAGCAGTACTTTGAACAAGAAGTACTTTGAACGAGCAGTACTTTGAACAAGAAGTACTTTGAATCAGCAGTACTATGAATCAACAGTTGATTCAAAGTACTTTGAATCAGCAGAATCCACTAGCAGCATATTCTACTAGCATAACCACTATTGAGTCAAGGAATTCAGTGACCAAATGGGTGTACACTCCGTACCTCCAAACCCATTACCAGGTGTGAATTAATCCCTCAAGTGCACTAAATTTTCCAACAATCCTCCCCAAATTTAGTTCACTTACTTTGCATGAAATAATAAACATTAAACAAAACAAGTGCATAAATAAAAATATCCTGAGGATTGAATTTCCATCTTAGTACATATACTTTCAAATATTCGAGAATCAGGGTGTTCTAAGAATTGAACCCATCAACTCATTTGAATACTTGATGATAAATACACACAAGTTTTCAAACACTAAAATACTCCTGACACTATACAAGCCATGTGTCCATATCCAATTCATAAATGTTGTAAAAGCTAAAAGTCCAAAGCTTCCTGAAGCGGCAAAACTTCAACATTTACATAGGTGGTTCCTCTTTATTCATGCTCCTGCTTAGCACTTTTTCAAAGAAATTAACCATTGAGAAGTAAAGACTTCATCCTCCTTTCCAGCAGGTTCTGAGCACAACCTTGGGATGACAATAAAACATGTGCTCCAGTCCACTAAATGTTCAGCTTTCCACATTGAACTCAGCTTCTAAGTTTCCTCAGAAGGGAGTTGGGTGTCTTTGCATTCAGTGACTAAATTGGACTTAAACCCATCCCTTTAGCAGACTTTATAACCAAGTCTCTAGCCAAACCCTTCGTCAAGTGATCAGCTAAGTTTTGTTGAGATCTAACAAACTCTATAGATACCACCCCATTCATGATAAGCTCACGAATCATGCTATGCCTGACACCTAAGTGTCTAGACTTCCCATTGTACATCTGGCTATAAGCCTTTGCCAATGTAGCAGCACTATCACAATGGATAGAAATAGGTGCTATAGGTTTAGGCCACAATGAAATCTCAAGAAGCAAGTTTCTTAACCATTCAGCTTCTTTACCAGCAGCAGCTAAAGCCACAAATTCAGATTCCATGGTTGAACTGGTAATGCAAGTTTGTTTCTTGGATGCCCAAGAAATTGCACCTCCACCAAGTAGGAATACCCAGCCACTGGTAGACGAATTGTCTTCAGTGTTACTGATCCAACTTGCATCAGTATATCCTTCTAATACTGAAGGATAACCAATATATGAAAGACTATAATCCATAGTTCTCTTCAAATACTAAAAGACCCTCTGAATTGCTTGCCAATGATGAGCACTAGGATTACTAGTATACCTGCTCAGTTTACCCACTGCAAAAGCAATATCAGGTCTTGTACAAGTCATAGCATACATCAAGCAGCCAATCACCCTAGAATACTCAAGTTGAGATACAGCTTTTCCTGTATTAGGCATTAGCTTCTCACTTGTATCCATAGGAGTACTCACTGGAGTACAATCAAAGTAATTAAATTTCTTCAACACCTTCTCAATATAATGAGACTGAGAGATAGAAATCTTGTTACTTTCATGTTTAATCCTAATACCAAGAATAACATCAGCCTCCCCCATATCCTTCATGGAGAACCTTGATGACAAAAATTCTTTTGTAAGATCAACTTGATTTTGGTCAGTGCCAAAGATCAACATGTCATCAACATATAGACAAATGATGACTCATTTACCAGATTCATCAAATTTGCTATATACACATTTGTCAGCCTAATTAAGTAAATAACCACTAGACAAAACCACTTCATCAAATTTTTGATGCCATTGCTTAGGTGCCTGTTTTAGTCCATAAAGAGACTTAATTAGTTTACACACCTTGTTTTCATTGTCAGGCATGATGAAGCCATGAGGTTAGTTCATGTAAACCTCCTCATCTAAGTCACCATTTAAGAAAGCTGTCTTCACATCCATCTGATGAATAACCAGATTGTGAATTAATGCCAAAGCAATTAGCAATCTTATGGTACTGATACGAGCCACATGGAAATAAGTATCAAAATAGTCTATTCCTGACTTTTGTTTAAAGCCTTGAATAACTAGTCTTGCCTTGAACTTTTCAACAGTTCCATCTACCTTCATTTTCTTTGTGAAAATCCATTTGCAACCTAAAGGTGTGCAACCAGGTGGTAGATCAGTTAACACATAAGTGTTGTTGCCCATGATGGAGTCCATCTCATCATTTATTGCTTCTTTCCAGAAAGCAACATCCTGGGACTTCATTGCTTCTTCAAATGTTTTGGGATCATCGACAACAATGAAGCAATAGGAGTATTGGTCAGAGACCTCACTCCTTGTACCTTCAATTAAGTATAATTGAAACTCAGGTCCAAATGACTTTGGAGTCCTAACCCTTTTGCTTCTTCTGAGCTCAGGTTCAGGTTGTTGTTCCACAACCTCATCAGGGACCTCATCAGAGATCTCTGAAACACAAGTATCATCGGTTCCATTTGGAATCCTCTGACTTGGTCTAGGGACTGATGAAAATCTATTCTCATCAAAGAGTGCATCCCTAGATTCAATTATAGAATTAATTGAAACAGATTCATTAGGTTCAATAACATAGAACCTATATGCCTTGGAATGCTCAGCATATCCAACAAAGATGCATTCAATGCCTCTTTCACCCAAAATTTTCTGCTTTGGATCAGGGAGTCTTACAACAGCCCTACAACCCCAAACCCTGAGAAATTTCAGGTTAGGTTTTCTTTTAGTCCAGATTTCATAAGGGGTTATCTTGTTCCTTTTATTAGGAACCCTATTTAATAAATAGAAAGCTGTTAATATAGCTTCACCCTAAAACCCTTGACTCAGCCCTGAATAGGACAACATGGAATTAACCATCTCCTTCAGCACCCTGTTTTTCCTTTCAGAAATACCATTTTGCTGAGGTGTATAGGGAGCAGTCGTTTCATGGATTATACCAACAGACTGAAAATACAGAGTATCCATGTACTCACCTCCCATATCAGTCCTAAATCTTTTGATTAAGGAACTTTGTTGCAATTCAACTTCAGTTTTAAATACTTTAAATTTATCTAATGCTTCATCCTTAGTATGTAATAGATAAACATAACAAAACCTAGAAGCATCATCAATAAAAGTCACAAAGTATTTCTTATTCCCCACAGAGGGAGTAGCATGCAAATCACATAGATCACTATGAGTCAGTTCCAACACTTTAGTTTCACGTTTTACACTTTGAAAAGGTTTCTTAGTTATCTTATTCATCATACAAGTTTTACACTTTTCAGTGTCCATGTCAAATGCTGGGATTAACCCATCTTTAGACATATCTTGCATCCTTTTAAAATGTACATGGCCAAGTCTAGCATGCCATAAGTTTGAATCATATAGTTTTGAGGTTGACATAAAAGCAGAATTATCAATATCATGAACAATATTAAGCCTGAAAATTTTTGATTACACAAATAGCCAAAACCAATAAACACACCATGTTTAGATAAAACAAACTTATCAGATTCAATAACTTGTTTGTAACCACAATTATTCAAAACACTACTAGAAACCAAATTCTTTCTAATATCAGGAACATGTAAAACATTAAACAAAGAAACAATCTTTCCAGAACTAAACTTCAAATCCACACATCCTTTTCCATGCACCAGAGCAGTTGACTCGTTTCCCATATAAAGAATAGAACCATCATTCATTGACTCATAGGTCTTGAACCAGCTTCTATCTTTACACACATGAATTGTTGCACCAGAGTCAACCCACCAAGCAACATCATCATCCTGCACAAAGTATATTTCAGATATATATGTAACATAATAAATCTCAAAAGACTTATTAAATATATTCTGACCTTTCAGAGA
>LBNU01029043.1:261198-275553 GCA_014162995.1 Artemisia annua
CATACATAAGCATAAGGAAACACTCCTTCTTCAACGAATCTACACGAATAATGATCGTCTAATAATTAATAACTTGTTTTAAATCAAATTACTCATTTTAGTTGGCTTTCCATTTTAGTAACTTTCCATTTATATTAGCTTTCCAAAAATAGCAACTTTCCAAAAATAGTAAGTTTTTCAAATTAGTAAGTTTCTCGAATTAACAAGATTAATCATTTATGATTATTATTAATAATTAATTAGGTTAAATTACTCAAAATGAACATTATAAAAGATTAGGATTAATTACGACACTTTAGTAAAGTTTAGGGTCAAAATATAAATTATCAACAATTAAATATTAAAATGTCAAATAAAATTATTCTAAGGTTTATACTATAATTTTATATCAAAATGATAATTTTAGACCCCGACATTTTATAATATATATAAATGTATTCTCATCATTAATTTAGACCGCGACGACCCAAAATATTATTATCACGCTTAGAAACATATACGCCCCATGTTCATTTATTTATGTTTTAAACCAAATGTTGGTGCATGTATTAGAGATTAGAAAAGTCATTTAAATGACCAAATATATGAGTGTGCATGACTACGAATAAGAAAAAGAAGAACAGAAACAAGAATAGATAGACAAATGTTTTATTTAGTTTTCATCATATTCTGTTATACCCTTTATCCTTTTATTTTCGATTCAAAACAATAGAGAAACCATGCGTGCAATCTTTTATCTTTTGTTTGGCTCGTTAATATCAGTACACGAGTATTTCTAGATCGAACAGATTACAAGTCAATACGGAAACATATCCAAGTCGAATACTAAATAGAGGCTGATTACATATGGTTCCAATCGTTATATTATGTGCATCTCTTCTATCATTTTACGTAAAGATTTAAACGTATGACATGCATGGTTTACGTAATCCGATTCTTATTTTTCATGCAATATTCAGATTTGTATAACATGTATGACTTATACCTGATTCATTATGTGGTAATATCTTTTTCTTTTATAACATGTCATAATTATGTCACTAAGATTACTTAACTAATATTCATGCTCAGTGTATGATCTTGATATTTTTACATTCGAATGATATGTCAAATATTAATAGAAGCTTGCGACAACAAAGTAAAACATGAATCTGACTATAGAATTTACCTTCGAGCTAAACGAGTATAGATCAAAACCGAAGCCAAAATACGAACACCACCCGAGTAAGACAACCTACTCGAACACAAGTTTTGACAGCCATGATCGAACCCTATGTACGAAACGAAACCAAGCTCGAACAAGAACCCTTCGAACACAAACGTTCTACAATCAAGCCTCCCTCCTTTAACAAGTTTGTCGACTTCTAGTCGTGGCAGCAATAATAATGAAACTAAACCAAGAAATCCTGGACCTATCACCACACCAAAACCTGGTACAATTGCCACACCAAAAACACCATTGTTTGCTTCACACTATTGAGACCAAGATCACCAACACTCCTTGTTTCTCTCCTCTAGTCGGCTGAATATGTGTGTATAATATTTAGATGATACTGTATTGAATGAGGAGGGAATAGTCGTGTATATTATGGGATGCGTTATGAAAGAAAACGCGTTTCACATATATGGTAAGGATTCATGGACAGTATTTTACTCTTTGATTGGAATATATGATGTGTATTGTAACTACATCTTGTCCTTATCTCTTAATCTTTAACATATCATATATATAATGTATATTGAGCAAAATAATGAAAGGAAAATTAAATGTGACGTAGTTATAGGATTTATATATTATTTAGTTAATATAAGGTTTAAATTAGTTAGGGAATTAAAGGATTTATTTAACTTCGGTTAAAAGTTAATATGCACTTGTATAATATAGTTTAATATTGTCATGATTTCTTGTGATAGAAGGGTAATCTGGTAATTTAAAAGAATGAAATTTTCAGGGTTTTACACTAGCTTTCCAGTGTCTTCTGCGTGGCTTGAGTCGTTTTCGCGGTAGACGAAGTCACCTGGCCTGAATGAGGTGCTGCGCACTTTTGCGTCATAGTACCCTTTCATTCTGGACTTGGTTTTCTCTTCGCGTATTGCTGCGCGTTCACGTCTCTCTTCCAATAGATCTAAGTCTATTCGCCGTTCGTCGTCATTGGTAGCAGTATTAACTTCCGCCGTACGGATAGTTGGCATTCCAATTTCAGCAGGTATGACAGCTATTGTTCCGTAGACCAAGGAGAAGGGAGTGTCTCCGTTGCTGACCTTGATGGTTGTTCTGTGCGCCCAGAGAACATGTGATAGCTCCTCCACCCATCTTCCTTTGTGTCTGTCCAGACGCGCTTTGATTCCTTCGCCCAGGCTCCTGTTTGCGCGTTCAACTAGACCATTTGTTTGTGGGTGAGTTACCGACGCGAAGTGTTGCGTGATGTTCAGCTGTTCGCACCAATCTTTGAACGGATTATCACGGAATTGTTTTCCGTTATCTGATATGATTTCACCGGGTAGTCCGAAGCGACATACTATGGTAAACAATACCCATCAATCCGATCTTAATTTTCACGAACCACAAGCTAAAAACTACAACTTTATGTATTAAGGTTTGTAAAATATGGAAAAAAAGAGGTTAATTGTATTAAACACTTCATAATCATAATGTTGACTTACATTTTCATGATATATGATAAATAATAATACGTAGATTTTCATAATTTTACAACGCCTATTAAACTAATGACACTATAGTAGGATCTTAAGTTCCCGATTCGATCTTACGATCACGATCTTGCAAAGACGAAAATGATCTTAGGTAGAATCTCGATCTTAACAACCTTGGTTCCTCTAAGCAAATGCATTTCACATCTTTTTATTAGAGTTAAACCAAATATAATAATTATACATGTTTGAAATATAATAATGGTAACTTTCGTTTGAGTTTGTATTTTTTTAATGATGTACAGTAATGAATAACATAGATGTAATAAAGATTACCTAAGTTAAGTATAACAAAACCGTTCATAGTTACTCATTTAGCTCAACATTTTTCTTTTTTTTTTCTATAAACACAATCACACTCTCAACACTCAATCAATCAGATCCGTAAAAGCATTTTCTTTTCTTTTTTTTTTTTTTTCCCTCTCTTTTTAACGTAAAAGGTTACCCCGGTAAAATATATTAATCACCTAAAGTTAAGTACAATGGATTGTGATTGAAATACAACATTAACCTCAGACGAAACGCTTGAACGACCACTAAATCATCTGTGACATGCCACAGAACGAAATACACTAGCTAAAAATAAACATGTGTTAGTTACTAATGTTAGTTAAAAATATAATGGGCATAACTTTTTAGGTTTGTTGTAAATTATCAGCAATTTATATCCCATTGTTAATCATTCAATAGTGTGTAAGTAAACCATCACTAATATCACGGATTTATTCTTTCGACCTCGTTTGACGACCTTAATCCGTTTCGTGTATAATAGAGGTTCACTGATTTCGTCCTGCCTTAGATTCATCAGGGGAGCGGCCCCAACTTCCTACCCGTGTAGTGTCATATCGAGTGCTCTACTCGTGGCACGTACTACACCATTACCGTTGGGTACTCTAACAAGATAAACCAGGAACCCACACATTCAACAACGCTTCCAAACAAAACCCGACCTTCAGAATTTGGCTCGTTACACTAAGGTGGCTATTGGTCAGGATATTCTCGCAAGAAGTCTCATGTTAAAATCTAGATAGGTAAACATTTTAGTATTTACAAAGAAAAGAGTTTGAAAACGATCACGAAAATACCCCGATTAAACCGTATACACCTTAAGTCATAAACTTACCCTTTCCCAAAAACTAAACAGTAAAAACCTCTTTCATTTCACTATGATTCTCATGTTAATTGTAGAAGCAAAAAGCAGAAGGAGAAATCATTCGTTAAAGGGAATTGATTTGCACACATAACTAATTGATCGGCACACTCCAATTCATGCATGTAAGATTTGTACTGTACTAATATTCTGCATCAACTACTTGTACAGTTGAGTGTGCAAATAAAAAGTTGGAGTGTGCGAAGCATCACCCGCTTTAACTACTTTGTCAAAACATTGATTTGTAAACTTGGACTCTTGGCCTACGTCGCAAGGTTTTAGACTTTAGATTTGGGATGAGATTTCAATTCCTTTGCGTCCGCCAAAGCATGAAGTTTGGGCCCACCTCTAGGCCCAGAATCAGTTTGTTAAGTACTACTCCTATCAATCTCCGATATTTGAAATGTTTGGCCGTTAGTCATTTTGTTTTGGCCCACCTGATGGCAGTTCCGTTAATAGTTTCAAAAAGCAAGGGTATAGATATAACATTATGATGAGATGTTGCTCTTCTGCTTCTAAAACACTCGACCCACATGTGACTGCACATCAAAATTGGCGCCACATCACATGACCCTCGGGATTTGAGAATTACACTTCTTCTAATTCTCACGTAAATGCCAATAAAGTTGAATTTAAAACACACATACAAAAGTAGTGAAAATGGCATATTGTGGAGCTACTGCTTCAACTGGTAGTGGTGGAGTAGCATCATCATCATCGCATTGTTGTTCAATTTCGAGGTTAATCAATTTCAATTTCAGGTCGAACCAGCTGCTGTTCTCCACTGCTGCTGGTTTCCGAAAACGACAATTTTATGTGAGGAGTGAGGCTAAGCCTGAGCTCAAGGATGCGGTCACTGTTAAACAAGGTCTGTCCTACATTTCCTTATTATAATTCCTTTAAGTTATTTGTTAGATTATTAAGAGATTGTGCTTATTTTCCTTTTTTTATATTATTTTTGTAAAAATAAGCTAGTTAAAATATAAGCTTTGTTTGGTAGATATATCTTATAGTAACACATTATAAAATATAATCTTTTATAATATCTGAAAATCAAATGCCGCTTCATGTAGCTTGTAAAAATAATCTCTTCTCCAACTCCATCTCCACCTACACCTCCATATCCCGTTCATTCCGGCAACACTTACTTTTGCCAAACACACATCAATATGATAAAATGTTTTAAGTTGTAATATATTTAGAAAAATGATTAGTATGCGTAATGTACATAATAATTTGGTGATGACACGTGCCAAATCGATTGGATATAGTGAGCAGTTAGAAATGTGTGGGATACTTACCAGTTCATTAAAGGTTCAGGTCCGTATTTATGTCTATAAATTCGGCATATATACCATTACTCATGTGATTATATACCCCTCCAACGCAAATGTAAGTTGACCGGCCAAGGAGGGCTTTGAAATATAGGTCCTGGGTTCAATCCCAACTCTTGAGTAAATGTCATTGGAAAATGTGCTCATTGCCTGCGGCTAGGTCCCTTGGGAAGGGTTAGCTAACACCAAAAAGGGTGCAAGTTTCCTTCCAATATAAACCTTTTGAGGATAATATAATGATTAGTGATGTTACTTATTGTAAGTTCTATTAAACAGCAATAATTGGTTTCACAATAGGCTGGAATATGTTTACGAGTGGCTTAAAAACAACTTAATCCGTATACTAAGGGTAAATTTGTAATTTTGAATCAACTAAGTCAATCTGCATATCAAAAACATATTATTTCACACTGCTTATATGGTGTTTAAATACACGATAAGCAAATAAGCTGTTTATATAATCAATACCAAACACCCCCTAAGACAGTAAGTAAGACTTGTATGAAAAAATGAGGATCATATTTTAATGAAATTGTAGCTTTAGAATCAATGAATATCATTTGAGACTTGAAATTGTTAGTTTGAGTAAAATACATCACTGTTAGGTTTGCATCGTGTATTGGCTCATTTCTGGAAGCAGAAACTGCTTTTCGTACACAACATCTATATGTGTGTGTCTGTTTTTTTATTATCCGTCCATTTGAGTAACAGGGGCTGCCTTTACGTTTAACAGCTTGGATAAGTCACTATCAAGTATGGTGGCATGTAGCCGTCTGGGTAATGTAGTATGTTTTGATGATGTGAGTTTTGAAGTTTAAACCAATAGACTCTGACATATAGCAGTTTAGTTCTCATATTTGACCCCCAGTAAACGTGTTTGTAATTATGAAGTTTCAAGGAACATTGTCAAACTGATTTTGTCTGTTTCATTGCTTAGGAGATGCGAGCGGCATTGAGAAATCGAAATCCGATGCTGAAGCTGTGGCACGGAGAATTAAATACCATGCAGAATTTACGCCATCATTCTCTCCCGAAGGTTTTGATCTCCCCAAGGCATACTATGCCACTGCACAAAGCATACGTGATTCACTCATCAGCAATTGGAACGCAACTTATGAAATGTACGAAAGGATGAATGCAAAGCAGGCTTACTATCTGTCTATGGAATTTTTACAGGTTTGTCACATTGATTACTAAACAAAAGCTATACCAATAAGCAACTAACTACTATTATCCAGCTGTCATTTTGTTCTGTTAGTTGCCACTAGCCATTTTGTTACAGTTAGCTTTAATTTACAATAAATTTTGTGCGTACTGGAAATAAGTCAATGCAAATAATTCCATAATCATCAGGCATCAATCTTAGATATCTTCGTGACACGACCATTATTCCACTGCATGCAATAAGCCAATAACCCCGACAATTATCTTGATTTAGAGTATGTAGTGAATCGAAATTTTTATATAAAATCTAATGATATTCCTTGCTGTAGGGAAGAGCACTATTGAATGCCATTGGTAACTTAGAACTAACTGGTGCATATGGAGAGGCTTTGACCAAGCTTGGCCACAAACTTGAGGATGTTGTTTCACAGGTGAAAATTTTCTGCAATCGTATACAGACTTCTCTCAAAGTGCATTATACTTTATTCATGATGGGTTTCACACTTTTTAATTATGTTATATCAACTGCGCTTTCTTCCACACTGTACTAAACTTTCGGGTTAATCATTCACAGGAACCAGATGCTGCTTTAGGAAACGGGGGGCTTGGCAGGCTTGCTTCCTGTTTTTTAGACTCTTTGGCGACACTAAATTATCCAGCTTGGGGTTATGGGCTGAGATACAAGTATGGTTTGTTCAAACAGCTAATTACAAAAGAAGGTCAGGAGGAAGTGGCTGAAACTTGGCTTGAGGTATGTTTTGCCCATTCATTTTTGCTGAAAATAAGAACTGATGTATCTTCATTTAACTTCAGTTTCCAATTGTAGATGGGGAATCCTTGGGAGATTGTGAGAAATGACATCTCATATCCTGTAAAATTCTATGGGAAAGTTGTCACAGGGTCAGACGGAAAGAGGCGATGGATTGGGGGAGAAGATATAGTGGCGGTTGCAAACGATGTCCCGATACCAGGATATAAAACAAAAACTACAATTAACCTTCGTCTATGGGATACTAAAGTTCCGCCAGCAGATTTTGATTTGGCTGCTTTTAATTCCGGAGACCACACCAAAGCGTGTGAAAGCCAAGCAAATGCAGAAAAGGTTCAGACACTAAATGATGAAATCTATTCCCATATAATATAATTAATGTTATATTCTTTATATTTGTTGCTAAGTAATATGATTGGTGGATATGGTATTGAGTTACAATTATACTGATAAGATTTTTCCTTTGCAACCAGATATGCTATATTTTATATCCAGGGGATGATTCATTAGAAGGGAAGACCCTTAGACTAAAACAACAATATACATTATGCTCAGCTTCTCTCCAAGATATTATCACTCGTTTTGAGAAGAGGTCTGGGGAGAATGTGATGTGGAAAGAATTTCCCGAGAAGGTTGCTGTGCAGATGAATGATACCCACCCTACACTTTGCATTCCAGAGCTGATGAGGATATTGATGGATGTGAAGGGCATTAGCTGGAAGGAAGCATGGGATATCACCCAAAGGTATTTACATAAAGGAAAACACGTGAAATGTGTATGTCATTTGTTAATTCTATATTAACAACTTCATATAGTCAAGTCTTGTGATGCTGACGTGCATTTGGAAATTTGTCAGAACTGTGGCGTACACCAACCACACTGTTTTACCTGAAGCATTAGAGAAATGGAGTTTAGAACTCATGCAGAAACTTCTCCCACGACATGTTGAGATCATAGAAATGATTGACGAAGAGGTAAAATAAACCATGTTATTTTAAGCTGTATCAAATTATTTCTGCAGCTTATTGGCATGCTATTCTTACAGTTGGTGAATGGCATAGTATCAGAGTTTGGTAAATCTGATCCTGAATTGCTGGAGAAAAAGTTGAATGCTATGAGAATTCTGGAAAATGTTGAACTACCGGCATCAATAGCTGAACTATTTATCAAACCAGAAGAAACGTCGGCAATTGATACAAGCGAAGTGGCAAGGGTTTCTAATAAAGACTCCGTTGTTGATGAAGAAGATGAATCTGTTGAAAGCAATGAGGAGGAAGAGGCAGAGTTGCAGCCAGCTCCCATACCACCAAAATTGGTCCGTATGGCTAATCTGTGTGTTGTTGGTGGCCATGTTGTCAATGGTGTTGCTGAGATTCACAGTGAGATTGTAAAGCAGGATGTCTTCAACGATTTCTATAAGGTAAATATATTTTTCACTTTTAGATTACAATCAAACATATTAAACTGTTCATGGTGTTGCCCAACTAATGCAGTTCTGGCCTGATAAATTTCAAAACAAAACAAATGGGGTGACACCGAGAAGATGGATATCTTACTGCAATCCAGATCTTAGTAAAATCATTACCAAGTGGACTGGTGGAGACGACTGGGTACTCAACACTGAAAAACTGGCTGAACTGCGTAAGGTACTTATGTTAACTGACTTTCCATCTTTCCTTATCTACCGTTTGATGGAAATTTGAACAGAAAAAGGCATATGGTGTGTTTTGTTTTAATGTATAAATTAACGTATGCACCTAAAATATGTGAAAACCATTTGGTCATCCAAACCTCAAGACCGTCATTTGGAATTTATTCCCTGAAATAAGGACCTTATTAAGGGAACATCATTACAGTTTGCAGATAATGAGGATCTTCAGAGTGAGTGGAGAGCTGCAAAAAGGATCAACAAACTCAAGGTTGTATCATTCCTTAAAGAAAAAACAGGATATGCTGTCAGTCCTGATGCAATGTTTGACATCCAGGTTATTGCCATTTGCCTTTTGTCCTTTTTTCTCTACAAATATTTTGCAACTTATAATATGATATTGTTAAATGAAAATAGTATAAAGGTAAAGTATAGTTCTTGGTTTTGCTTCAATGTAGTGTAACATTACATTATTACAAAGGGTCAATTTGTTTTACAGGTGAAACGCATTCATGAATACAAAAGACAATTGTTAAATATATTGGGAATTGTTTATCGCTACAAGATGATGAAAGAAATGACTGCCACTGAGAGGAAAGATAAATTTACCCCTCGAGTTTGTATATTTGGGGGGAAAGCATTTGCCACATATGCGCAAGCGAAAAGAATTGTGAAACTCATCACTGATGTTGGGGTGACAGTAAACAACGATCCTGACATTGGGGACTTGCTGAAGGTATGATTTAGCCTGGATTCTTTTCTCTTCTTTCATCTACTTGTTGTAACATTGTTCCAGTATTACAAAATTTTATGTTGCTGACTGAACACATCTTTTTGTGCTGATATGCTGCAACTTAATACAGGTTGTGTTTGTTCCTGATTATAATGTCAGCGTCGCTGAACTGTTGATTCCTGCCAGTGAACTTTCACAGCATATCAGGTGAGGTGACTCTAACCTTTAAAACATGTCCCTTCTTCCTTGAAACATAACTGAAGTCAATGAAATACATTACAGTCAATTTTTACCCGTTCGACTCAATTTGTTTGTTAAAGTTATCCATTAAATAGTTCAACCCATTTTTGAGTTAATGGGTCAAATTTGTCCCCTCTCGTACATATAAAACTATATAATCACTAACTCTCTTCCCCGCTGCAGTACTGCTGGAATGGAAGCCAGTGGAACTAGCAACATGAAATTTTCCATGAACGGTTGCATCTTAATTGGGACATTAGATGGGGCAAATGTTGAAATTAGGGAAGAAGTTGGAGAAGACAACTTTTTCCTGTTTGGTGCTCGAGCCCATGAGATAGCAGGGTTACGTAAGGAAAGAGCCGAGGGCAAGGTATTCTTAATCTTACTTCTTTTTATGAATCATATAACAAAATGTAGAAGCTCGTGATGTGATCTACTACTTTGGTTTCATAAGGTGTCGAATTTTGCTATTCACAGTTTGTGCCCGACCCTCGTTTTGAAGAAGTGAAGGAATATGTTAGAAGTGGTGTATTTGGGCCTTATGATTATGATGAACTTATCGGATCTTTAGAAGGTAACGAAGGCTTTGGCCGTGGAGACTACTTCCTTGTGGGTAAGGACTTCCCAAGTTACATAGAATGTCAAGAGAAGGTTGATGAAGCATATAGAGACCAAAAGGTCAGTTCCCAATCTTATGATATATTTTCAAATCATATGCATTCTATTTTCGTGAGGTTAACAAACGCTGCTTTGCAGAGATGGACAAGAATGTCAATCTTGAACTCAGCTGGGTCATACAAGTTCAGCAGTGATCGAACAATTCACGAGTATGCTCGAGACATATGGAACATTCAACCTCTTGAACTACCTTGATCTACCCCATGAACATAACATACCACACCTATTTGTTGAGGCCAATAAAACATGTTATTTGCATCTTTTGTTCTTGCACAAAGTGCTCACTTGTGTATGATTTTTTAAAAACAATTTAGCTTTCTGAATAACTTAGATGATTATTATTTTATAAATGTTTTCGGTGAGACATTATAATAACACATCTCTTTGAGATGTGATTTATTTAAAAGAATAAATATAACAATAGCACGTCCTTTTATTTCATTTCACAACATAAGAAAGCATGGGGGTGTGTTTGGCGCATGGGTTTATGGGCATTTAGATCGGTGAGCATTGAGTGTTGTGATTTTTAAAATTTTAATGTTAGTTTGACAAGTAGCAAGTAGCTTTATTTTTTATTTATTTTGTTTTTTTCTTTTCGAAATGCTCTTTAGCACTTAAGAACGTCAAACATTTTTGAGCTGTTGTACACATTATGATTATTGTTACAAGTACATTATTCAAAATTCTATATTGAGCGTTACACTTTCAACTTTTTGGTACTAAATATTATATTCTTACATTTACTTAAAGTGAAGTTAAAAAAGGGGGGGTGTGTAAGACAATATGATGGTCTTAGATTTTTGGAAAACATATGCCAAATAGATGGTTTATAACTTTATATGGTTCATTTTGGCACTAATTAATTGGGTGATTACTTAAATCCTTTATCAGGATAATATATTACCGAGTATGAAAAATGGATTGAATGATGGTGGGAAAAGAATAAAGAAATGAGGAGGAAATGTCAAAATCAAAGTAATAAAAAGGTCGTCATCCATGTTATCATGAAATGTCATAATTATGTTTTAATGTTCTCATTTAAGTCAGAGCTAAGAAATGTTTAAAATGTAAATAGGTATGATGATATGATGATAAACTTAGGGAATTGTTGTTCTACTTTTATACATGAAGCAAGAGTAATTAATGAAACGTTTTACTCGACGTTCATTTGAAACTGAAAAGATGTTTTTGATTCTAAAGGAGTAGTAAAGGAAGGTATAATGACATTTACTAGCCCCATCGTATTTTTATTGCAGTTTATTAAGATTGAATAGTTACCAAATTATAAGTTTATAACCATCATCTTGCAATCCTTGATCTTGTCAATCTTGATGCATATAACCTTAGGAGGCTATCTTACATGTTTTACAACACCCCCACCTCCCTAACAACACCCCAAACACACCACCCGATACAACACCGTTAGGTATTTTATTCGGNAAAAAAAAAAACTATAACTAGCATAGTATCTGCGCAATGCAGCGACATATACTACTATAAAAAAATATGGTTAGATTTTTTTCTTTTCTTTTCTTTATTTTTTCAATTTTTTGGTAATAACGGATGACGATAATTTAAGTTGGAATACTTTTAAACAATGGCAACCTATCTGATATAAAAATAGTAGGGTACTAGCGCGGTGTTGCGACAATGTAAAGGAAATAGCTTGTAATATGAAGTCAAAGTATGATGCTAGTTTGGTGTTACGACAATATAAAAGAGGTAGCATGTAATATTATACATATAAGAAGTTAAAGTGGTTAAACACGACTTGTAGTCACAAGTAGCTAAAAGACCATACATCAAATTTCATTACAAAAATCCACACCTTCTAATCATTAAAGATGATTTTTCACATTTGTAGTCTCAAGTAGATTTTTGTAGCAGCAAGTAGATTCTGCACAATTGTATCTTATGACATAAAAAAATTTGCCCCAAATTTCATAAAAAGTATTTTCTATTTTTGCGATTTATTTTGGTAGAAAATTCCAAAAGGGGGGTCATGATTGGTTTTGGAGCAAGATTTTAGCATATTGTCGTATGTCATACATTTATATCTGGGTAGTTTTAATTCATACACATAATTTTTATGATCATACATTTAGTTGTATAATCTTAGTGGTCCTACTAAATTTATGTGTATAAAGTAAAAGTGTATGTGTACATATCACTACCCTTTATATTTAACAACCCTTATGTCTGACCGTAATAAATAAATTCTTAGATTTATTGATTTCTTTTGTGTATCTCATATTTACTCGACTATAAAAATTTTAAAATTAATTTTTTTGCTTCAAGATTAAAAGGTTGATGCATCTATTGAAGTTTTTATCGAAGTAAATAATAACCGATTTTTTTATTTTTTATTTTTTTTTCCACAGAAAACAAGTTAATTTTCATAAATAAAAATCTATTTCTACATATAAAAATAGAATTTGCATTTATGATATCTTTCAAAATTTAGTTAAGTTTGTAGTTACAAAATTTCATTTATAACACATGGGTGAGGATCCAGTGAGAAGAAAACTTAAAATGAGAAGAATGAGAAATAGCGATAACTACATATTTGAGATGCATCGACTAGATTTAGATGCATCTCTATTCATTTAGATGCATCCCAATTAGTTTCGAAAGTGATTTTGAAGTTAAAACGATGCAAAATAGTACTAACAACAAATTTGCCCCGCATATGACGAAAAATACATAGGATTCGTCTAACTTGATGAAATGCATATAATATATGTATATGCATCAACTTTTTTGCTAGAAAATATATTATTGTGCATCTAAAATGTTAGAGATGCATCTAATTCAAGTCGATGCATCTTTAATGTGTGGTTATTGTTATTTCTCATCCTTCTCATTTTAAGATTTCTTCTCATTTGATCCTTAGTCTATAACACATTAATAAATTAAGTTTTCTAGTAAAAAACATCTATATAAAGGGAACAAACTTCTAATCTCACTATCAAAACATAAAAACATGGGGTAAGACGCACCTCCTAACCCTTGTTGTGTTAATACTAGAGTAAACTGCAAAAATCATCCCTGTGGTTTGTATATTTTTGCAAGAATCATCCCTATCTCAAACGTTCAGCATTAAACATCCCCAGGTCCACAAACGTTTAGCAAAAATCATCCCCAAGGCCTAACGAAGTTACTTTTTCACGTTATCTCCCCCACATGCAATATCACGTGAGGGTATTTTTGTCCATTGTAGCAGGGATGGTTTTTGCAACCTATTTTTTACACCCTATTTCCCGCCCATTTCCCCACCTATATAATCCCCTTAACCCCACACCATTTCCCCCAAATATAGAGTTGTCTTCTAGTGGCCACAGAAAGTTCATACACAGATTGTTTAATGGTTTTTTTATCACCAAACTCTCTACCAATAAAAAATGGGGCAGAAGAAATGGTATCAACATTTTTATTCTTTTCATGCTCTCTTCTAAGTTTTTTAAGTGCTTTCTTTCTTTTTCCCTCCTTTTCATCTTCACTGTTACTTTCAAAATCATCTAGATCCATTTGAACTGCAAAATCATGCTCACCTTCATTTGAAGAAACAGTTTGAGTCTCACAACCAACCCATTCAACATCTTTGTCAGTGTTTGCAAGAAATTCCTTCATATCAACTTCAACTTCATTCATCAAGTGATCCTCATCAACATAGTCACTGTCTTCCTCTTCACTATCATCCTTTTCACTATCACTATTTCCATCTTGTTCACTATTTCCATCTTGTTCACTATCATACTCTTGACTGTCAATGTCTCCATCACTCTCACTAACATCCTCTTCACTATCACTATTTCCATCACTCTCACTACCCTGATCAAGATCAGTCCCCTGCCCAATATCATCACCCTTTCCTAAGTTACTTCCTTCTCCAATACCCCATTCAATTGCTAACATATTCTTTTTTT
>LBNU01029043.1:296498-316989 GCA_014162995.1 Artemisia annua
ATATATATATATATATATATATATATATATATATATATATATATATATATATATATCTTCAGGGCCTAATCTATAAGTTTTAGTAACAGACTATTGTAGTTTTTTATTCAAGTTTACATGCTTATGTGTCATGATATTTTGTTCCAGTTAGCATACATTGCTAAAGATTGTGTAATTAGTGCTTGATATGATGTTCTTTTCCTTACTAGTTACTCCGTATTATTCATTGTTGAATTATTAGAGAGAGCTAATGAAACACGAAAAGTACGAGTATAAAATCGATCTGGAACAATAGCCATTTACCTTTGATGCATATATACAATTGTATTATTTGGTTTAACATACAATAGCTCTTTTAAAATATATGCTTATTAAACTGTTTGCACATATATTTTTCATAAATATGGTTTATAAAATTGGGTGGAACAAGCTAGAATTGTAAATTGTGATGTCTTTATGTTAGTAGTTTAAGAAACGTGGCTGCAAACCACAAATCTACGGTCTTAAATGATAAGATTCAAATAGCACATGGTATTTTAATTATTTTTAAAAGCATTTAATTATTTTGTAAATTAGTTTTAAAAATACAACAACCAATAAATAAATAAATAAATAAATAAATAACTAATCCATATATCACACTTTTATCAATGCTACCTCTCAAAAGCAGTTTTCTCTTGTACTTTTATTAAAAAAAACAAATGAGTTTGTCATGCCTTATAGACTCTTTTTGTAAAATCATAAAAATTCGTCTCTTCTCGTAAAAGGGGTATGATTTTGGTTCATTTTGGTAATTTTTTTAAAAAAATTTGGTCATTTATCAACTCAATCAACCCAAATAAAAAGGTGAATTGAGATCCTCTTATATTCTATTTGAATATAAGAGGTCATGTCAGTTACTTATTTCTCCACAATAATCTATCTATAATACTATAAGATTAACCCCACTAATTTATTGTTTAGGCGTCAAGATTGCATAAAGTACAACAACCTAATGCTTCGGAATTTATTACATAAATATGAAGAGGCCCCATATTTTGTGTCTAATTTATTGATAAAGATGTCCAAAAAATATGAAAAAACTCTATTTTTGCTTCACTTATTACATGCCTTCAATGATATTTAGTATATAATTAAAAGTTGGTTAGATGAAGAGACATGATATTTGGTATAGATTTAAAATTTGGTTAGATGAAGTGCAAGAGTTGCAAGAATAATTTATGATTTGACCTAATCCATGCCTATATAAACCGACCAAAATCACATGCACAAACACAAAAGTTCGAATCTTCATTCTTGATTTTCAAAAGTTCAAATCTTCATTCATGATTTGTTTTTCGTGTGCAGGTTTTACAACATTATCAATACTACCATCAATTTTTTTTTCGTGTGCAGGTTATACAACATTATCATTACTACCATCAACCAAAGGTAATGTATTTTTCGTGTAGGTTACATGTATTACTTCAATGTTTGACACATAACACACTTACATGCATGTCAAGCTCAAGTACACACTAAACCCAAATACATAATGGATGGGCGCCATTCCATTATGTTGTTTATTATGATATAGAAGAAGCAACAATAGAAGCTTTATTAAAGGCAGATCCCAACATTGGATCCTTAGATATTACTGATTCGAAATAGATGAAATGGAAATGGGTCGTGGGGTCAACATTTATGTCGTCAACAACGAAAATTTGACAACTCTGGATGTGGCAATTCATATGAAAAAAGACATATCATGATTAAGGTACATATGTATTCTTCTTATATTACTATTAATATGTTGATGGTACGAGATTATATTCTTACAAAAACTTGCTCACCACAAAATATTTTTGATGAAAAATTTATAAAACACTCCAAGAAACAGGATGTCAATCAAATGCTTCTTTCGATATATTTTGGAAACTAGCAAACTACATAATTTGGTAGACAAAAAGGTTAAATTATATATTCTCATTTTCTAAAACATGAAACTTTTCATCTATCCTAATATCAGATTTTTATGCAATTCTTGGTGTGAACCCATCAACGGATGATGAAATCGTGAGGAAAATTTACCCAAAACTAGCTTTATCTCTTCATCCTAATAAAAACAAGTCTGTAGGCGAAGATGGGGCATTCAAATATATATTAGAAGCATGGGGTCAACTGTCTGATAAAAGTAAAAGATCGGCGTATGACGATCGGAGAAATACTGCTCAAAACGGTGCTTCACCGGGCCAAAATGGTTTCCACAATTTCACTAAAATTACAACCACTCGAAATAAAGTTACAAGTACTACTCCAAATGATAGAGGCACCACTAGCACTACGCCTCCCACAAGCACAAATCAGAAGACGTTTTGGACTATATGCCATGCTTGTAAAATGCAATACGAGTATCTAAGAATGTATCTACATCAAAATCTTTTATGCCCAGATTGCCCCTATTTTGTGTCCATTTGACATCCTTGATGTATTTACATTGTTAGACCCTAATGTACTTTTTTTTGTAATTTTATGTAATGTGTTTTTCATTAATGTAATTTATTTTTAGTTAAACATGTTTTATTATTCGAAGTAAAAGGAAAATGAATAGCATTGTACGAAACAAAAAAATGTAATGACGAAACCATTTATCAAGAAATGCAATATTTGATGTGACATATTAGAAATAAATCATGCAATATTTGTAGATTATATGGATTTAGTATGTAAGTTAGTTTGCCATAATGGCAAAATACGACATATTAAAAATATCACATTGAGTAATGAATAGAAAGGAAAAAATACATAATTTTGGCTTAAAGCCGTATATAAATTATAATATCAAATAAAAAAGTTGAGTTTTAAACATAAGCAAAAGTTAAAACTTTTATCGAAAAACAAAACTGGTGCATTTAATGAGAAGTATATACAACATCTTTGGTTAGCTATTTAGAATTGAGTTTATTGATAAAATTTATTAATATTAGTTAGAATTCAATGTTAACTTTCAATGAAATTAGTTGTACAGTAAAATAAGATAGAAACCAAAAAGGTTTGTAACGATTTTTTTATAGTTCAGGTGGCAATATTATATATACATGATTACACAAACTTTATAATAATATAATATTGAGTCCCCTAATTTAATGTGGAATAATCAAGATACTCAAGATTTAGTCCCATAATTTAATGTGAAGTATATACAACATCGAGATGGAAGTGCAAGGGTTGCCGAAATTGATCAAGTATTTAGTATAGAATTAAAAGACGGTAATGGACGAGCATGTATGTAAAGCAACATTTAAATGGTTAAATGATAAAGTACATATTTTTTGCTCGAACCCATTTGTAAATTATAATAATAAATTAAAAACAATAAAGTTTAAGACATAATAGTGGAGTCTAAATGTTTTAGAAATTATTAATAGTGTGTTAATTAATATTATTAGGTTAGCTATTTAGAATTGAGTTTATTGATATTTATTAATATTAGTTAAAATTTAATGTTAATTTTCAATGAAATTATTTGTAAAGTAAAATGAGATGAAATAAAAAAAAGTTTGCAAAGATTTTTATATAGTTTATGTGGCATTACTATGTATACATGATTACACAAACTTTATAATACTATAAGATTATGTCCCTAAATATAATGTGGAGTTATCAAGATACTCAAGATGGACTCCCATAATTTAATGTGAAGTATATACAACATCGACATGGAAGTGCAAGAGGTTGCTGGAATTGATCACGTAGTTAGTAAAGAATTAAAACACTGTTATGGATTAAGAGGAAGTTGAAAAGGTTGCAAGAATAATTAATGATTTAACCTAATTAATGACTATACAAACCGGCCAAAAACACATATAGTATGTACATGTTTGTAAGCAACATTTAAATGGTTAAATGATAAAGTACAAAAATTTTGCTCGAACCCATTTGTAAATTATAATAATAAATAAAAAAATAAAGTTTAAGACATAATAGTGGAGTCCAAAGGTTTTAAATATTATTAATAGTATGTTAATTAATATTCATTTGGTTAGCTATTTAGAAATGAGATTATTAATAAAATTTATTAATATTAGTTAGACTTAAATGTTAATTTTTAATTAAGTCCCTTAACTTAATGTGGAGTAATCAAAATACTCAAGATGGAGTCTCATAATTTAATGTGAAGTATATACAACATCGAGATGAAAGTGTAAGAGTTGCCGAAATTGATCACGCCTTTAGTAAAGAATTAAAAGACGGTTATGGACTGAGATGAAGTTGAAAAGGCTGCAAGAATAATTAATGATTTAACCTAATTCACGCATATATAAACCGGACAAAATCACATTTAGTATGTACATATTTTTCTAAGAAACATTTAAATAGTTAAATGATAAAGTACATACTTTTTGCTCACACCCATTTGTAAATTATAATAATAAATTAAAAAAAAAAAGTTTAAGACATAATAATGGAGTCTAAATGTTTTAGGATTTATTAATAGTGTCATAATTAATATTCATTTGGTTAGCTATTTAAAATTGAGTTTATTGATAAAATTTATTAATATTAGTTAAAATTCAATGTTAATTTTCAATGATAATAGTTTTATAGTAAAATGAGATGAAACCAAAAAGGTTTGCAACGATTTTCATATATTTTATGTGGCATCATTATATATATACATGATTACACAAACTTTATAATACTATAAGATTGAGTCCCTTAATATAATGTGAAGTAATCAAGATACTCAAGAAGGAGTCCCATAATTTAATGTAAAGCATATACAACATCGAGATGGAAGTGCAAGGGTTGCCGGAATTGATCACGTATTTAGTATAGAATTAAAAGACAGTTATGGATTATGGTGAAGTTGAAAAGGTTGCAAGAATAATTAATGATTTAACCTAATTAATGCCTATATAAACCGGCCAAAATCATATTTAGTATGTACATGTTTGTAAGCAACATTTAAATTGTTAAATGATAAAGTACATAATTTTTGCTCGAACCCATTTATAATTATCATAATAAAAAAAATAAAGTTTAAGACATCATAGTGGAGTCCAAAGGTTTTAGTAATTATTAATAGTATGTTAATTAATATTCATTTGGTTAGCTATTTAGAATTGAGATGACTAATAAAATTTATTAATATTAGCTAGACTTTAATGTTAATTTTCAATTAAGTCTCTTAATTATCGAGATGGAAGTGTAAGGGTTGCCGAAATTGATCACGCATTTAGTAAAGAATTAAAAGACGGTTATGGACTGAGATGAAGTTGAAAAGGCTGCAAGAATAATTAATGATTTAACATAATTCATGCCTATATAAACCGGCCAAAATCACATTTAGTATGTAAATATTTGTAAGTAACATTTAAATGGTTAAATGATAAAGTACATACTTTTTGCTCGCACCTATTTGTAAATTATAATAATAAATTAAAAAAATTAAGACATAATACTGGAGTCTAAAGGTTTTAAGATTTATTAATAATGTGTTAAATAATACTCATTTGGTTAGCTATTTAGAATTGAGTTTATTGATAAAGTTAATTAATATTAGTTAGAATTAAATGTTAATATTCAATGATAATAGTTGTACAGTAAAATAAGATGAAACCAGAAAGGTTTGCAACTATTTGTATATATTTTATGTGACATTATTATATATATGCATGATTACATAAACTTTATAATATTATAAGATTTAGTCCTTTAATATAATGTGGAGTAATCAAAATACTCAAGATGGAGTCTCATAATTTAATGTAAAGTATATACAAAATCGAGATGGAAGTGCAAGGGTTGCCGGAATTGATCACGTATTTAGTATAGAATTAAAAGACGGTTATGGATTAAGATGAAGTTGAAAAGGTTGCAAGAATAATTAATGATTTAACTTAATTCATGCCTATATAAACCGGCCAAAATCACATTTAGTATATACATATTTGTAAGTAACATTTAAATGGTTAAATGATAAAGTACATACTTTTTGCTCACCCCCATTTGTAAATTATAATAATAAATTAAAAAAAAAGTTTAAGACATAATACTGGAGTCTAAAGGTTTTAAGATTTATTAATAGTGTGTTAATTAATATTCATTTGGTTAGCTATTTAGAATTGAGTTTATTGATAAAATTTATAAATATTAGTTAATATTAAATGTTAATTTTCGATGATAATAGTTGTATAGTAAAATGAGATAGAAACCAAAAAGGTTTGCGACGATTTTTATATATTTTATGTGGCATTATTATATATATATACATGATTACACAAACTTTATAATACTATAAGATTTAGTCCCTTAATATAATGTGGAGTAATCAAGATACTCAAGATGGAGTCCCATAATTTAATGTAAAGTATATACAACATCGAGATGGATGTGCAAAGGTTGCCGGAATTGATCACGTATTTAGTATAGAATTTAAAAACGGTTATGGATTAAGATGAAGGTGAAAATGTTGCACGAATAATTAATGATTTAACCTAATTAATTCCTATATAAACCGGCCAAAATCACATTTAGTATGTACATGTTTGTAAGCAACATTTAAATGGTTAAATGATAGAGTACATAATTTTTGCTCGAACCCATTTGTAAATTTTCATAATAAAAAAAATAAAGTTTAAGACATAATAGTGGAGTCCAAAAGTTTTAGTAATTATTAATAGTATGTTAATTAATATTCATTTGGTTAGATATTTAAAATTGAAATTATTAATAAAATTTATTAATATTAGTTAGACTTTAATGTTAATTTTCAATTAAGTCTCTTAATTATCGAGATGAAAGTGTAAGGGTTGCCGAAATTGATCACGCATTTAGTAAAGATTTAAAAGACGGTTATGGACTGAGATGAAGTTGAAAAGGCTGCAAGAATAATTAATGATTTAACCTAATTCATGCCTATATAAACCGGCCAAAATCACATTTAGTATGTACATATTTGTAAGTAACATTTAAATGGTTAAATGATAAAGTACATATTTTTTGCTCCAACCCATTTGGAAATTATAATAATAAAAAAAAAAAAAAAAAAAAAAAAAAAAAAAAAAAAAAAAAAAAGTTTAAGACATAATAGTGGAGTCTAAAGGTTTTAGGAATTATAGTGTGTTAATTAATATTGATTTGGTTAGCTATTTAGAATTGAGTTTATTGATAAAATTTATAAATATTAGTTAGAATTCAATGTTAAATTTCAATGAAATTAGTTGTATAGTAAAATGAGATGAAACCAAAAAGGTTTGCAACTATTTTTATATAGTTTATGAAAGTTAAAACGTTTCATACGACATACTAAACAATATTTATTATACACTCGACAATGCACAGGAACAATCAGCGATAGCCCGTGCGTAGCACGGGTTCTGAATGCCTCGTCCTAATATAAGATTGAATCTTCTTATTAATGTTGAGGCTTCAAGATTGCATAGCGTACAAGCTAGCTAATGCTCCGAATTCATTGTAAACAAGATGAACAGCCTGCGTTTTTCTTTCTGTTACATGGAATGTAAAACATTCGGTTTTCATTACAATGAACTTCAATGCAGCTTTCATTGTGTAAAATTCAATTAAGCATTAAATCTATAATGTAAAACAATACATGCAGCTTTCATTGATGGCTCTTATTTGCAGTTTCAATTGTATACAGCCTGCAATTATAGGTCAATAAGCTCAATAATTGTTGTTCTGGAAATACAAATCATGAGGTTACAATCCAAAGGCTTCCCAGTCTATAAATACCATGTCTGCTGTTACAATTTGACATATTCTCTTCTCACTAATTACACAAGCATTAGTAAAGATAAGATAGTGAAACTTAGCAATGGTGCTTAGGATTGCTTGAACTGCTGGCTATAGTGACGACAATGGTTTATTCACGAAAATCACTTGTCGTCATTATAGCTCTGTCACAAGGTTAAAAAATGAGGAATTAAAAATTTTCACAAATAAGTGACGAAAATGAGTCGTCACTAATTTTTATGACAACGTTTTACATCGCTGAATCTTGTCACAAATATAGTGAAAGTCGTCACTGAGTAGTTCACTAACGGGGCAGTTAACTTTCGTTAGTGAATTTAGTGACGGAAGATTCTTCACTAGCATCTTTTGTAAGAGATAAAGAGGTGGTCGATTTATGCTATAACTGCTGTTAAATAATTGCTTTTAAATAACTGGAAAAACTGATAATCTGCTTAAATATCCAAAATACTAATTCCATTCATGTAATGTAATACTGTTTTATCTGAACATACGTGGTGTAACTATGTCCACAATAGAAGCTGCAATAATCACGTTCCTAACAAGAAACTAGGCAAAAATATACTCGTATATATCCTACTAGAAATAAATGCTGCCAATCTTCGCAAGAAACTAAGTGGATATTTGACGAGCTCTGAAGCATTGTCATTTAGATTTTCGAAGCATGTTTAATGCTATTGCTGTTTCATCCAAGTATATATTTGAGAAGTTGCAGCATATCATCTCTATTTTCAGACTCATTCGTCAACTTTTTCCTGAAATTGAATGCAAGATCGAAATCACTACACCTGAAAAAATGGGTTTGTAAAAGTCAATTAGTTAGATTATGTACATAAGTTTTAACATATTGACATACCTAATATGTAAAAGTATTTGCGATTCCAGAAACAAAGCTCACTAAGCTTTGGGTTACCTGCAATTTCAGTTGATGATATGAGCCCATTATTCTTGGATAAAGAAGTACAAAAAGTCATTAAAAAAGGAAATGGGTCAAATAGATAAAACGCATCAATAGTCACCCAAACAATCAACAACCACTTGAAGCCTACTAACCTGCACGGCTGCACCTTAGCACTTTCGTAGCTTCTGACTCCCTTCTATATTCTACATAGATGAGCTGCGAGACTATCATTAAGCAGCTTATGGATACCTATTATAGAATTCATTAGCAATTTTGTATTCATGTTCAAATGCCAATACTATATATATTACTTTCTACTTTTAGTTATCTTTCCTGGTTGTCCCTAATCGGACACTTATCATATGTGGTGCCTCAACACTCTCTTACTGAAGTGTTTGGTGGAACTGTAAGAAACTAAAGAAGATAGAACATGATGCAGAGCAGCTTGTTCAAGACAAAACAGAGCAACAAGTCAATCATTAAAGTCAACCATGTGCAACTCATGAACAAGACCAACCACATAAGCTGAACTACATCTCCAAGCTCAAAGGAACTGCAGACCTATGTAGCTTTGAGTATTGAATTAGTTTATTACAGATTTTATAGCTTGTTGTAATCAATTAGCTTAGTTTGACTTTTAGTTTTGACTTTTCATGTATAAAAGATGTAACTGTATTCATTTCTCATTTGAATGAATGATAACCAATTTCTCCCACACCTTCATTCTCTCATCTCTCTCTGTTTACCAATATGGTATCAGAGCATGTCTTCCGCACCATGGTGAAAACCACCATCCATAACAAACTCTGATCAATATAACCAACTTTGACCACCGTAACAAACTTTGACCACCACCCAAAACCGCCATAACCACCATAACAACCACCAAACTCATCACTAACCATCAATCAATACACCATTCTTGTCAGAACAATCTGTACACCATTCTTATCACATCTAATTCACATCAATCATAACAAATTTTTTCCAAAATCAAGAAAATGGCGGGAACATCTTCAACAACAACTCAGACACCTAATGATGAGATCACATCAAATCATCCACTCTTTCTCCACCAAACAGATCATCCTGGACTTATTCTCATCTCAAAGAAACTCACTGGATCAGACAATTATAGTTCTTGGAAGAGATCACTCATGATTGCATTGAATGCAAAGAACAAAATGAAGATCATCACTGGAGAGTTTGCTGAGCCAAATAGAGATTCTGAGATAAGAGCACTTTGGGAAAGGAACAATGATATGTTGATCTCATGGATATTGAATACTGTAAGTGAACAGATTGGTAACAATTTGAATTTCATCAACTCTGCTTCAAAATTGTGGTCTGAGTTACAAGAACATTATGCTCAAATTGATGGTCATAGAATCTATCAATTGAGTCATGATATAGTACAATTGAAGCAAGATAACTGTACAGTTGAAGTTTACTATCACAAACTCAAGGGATTGTGGGATGAGTTTGATGCACTTGAGGCACCATATTTGTGTTTGTGTTTGTGTAACTGTGAAAATGGTAGAAACAATGGTGAAAGGGATCAAAGAAAAAGGCTAATTCAGTTTTTGATGGGACTGGATGAAGGCTATTCCAACATAAGGGGACAAATTTTACTCATGCAACCATTACCAACTGCTGCTAAAGCATACACAATGGTGAGGCAAGAAGAAAAGCAAAGAGAGGGTATTGCACCAAAATCTGCTCATTCAACCATTCTGAACAGTTACTCACACAATCAAAGGTTTTCTGCACAAAATGGTCAAAACAGTCAAAGAAATGTAATGCCAAACACTGCCATTCCAAGAAATAATGTACAAAAGGCTAATCAGAACATTGCAGAAAGGAAAAGCAATTTCAAGAAGGGTGTTTACTGTGGAAATTGTGGCAAGGAAGGTCACTACCAAGAGGAGTGTTACAAAATTGTTGGGTATCCAATTGGCCACCCACTGTATGGCAAGGTTCAACCTACAAGACAGAATAGGCCAACACAAGAGCACAAGGTCAATAGAACAGTGAACATGGTTATTGGTCAAGATGAGAACAAAGCTACCACCTCTGGTCAACAAGCACAACCACCTGAATCACATGTCTCAGCCAGAATGGATCAGCTGCAGAATCAACTGAATCAAGTGCTTCTCATGCTTCAAAACCAACAGGGCAACTTTCATGGTATTTTCTCATCTCAAAGTACTAAATTACCTAAGTTTACTGCTTCACTTATCTCTTGTCTAAAAGTTGCTTGGATTATAGATAGTGGTGCAACAGATCATATCTCTATCACACTTAAAATCATGCATAACTTACATCACTGTCACACACCAATCCTAGTTTCTTTACCAAATGGCCAAACAGTGAAAGTCACAATTGTAGGATCAGTCAAAGTCAATGAGCACATAACACTACACAATGTCTTTTATATACCCACATTCACTTATAACATTATCTCAGTGAGCAAACTTTTACTTGGAACCACAATTTCACTCACTCTAACTGCTTCCCTATGCATTTTTCAGGACCAGAACAAGAGGATTGCACTTGGCAACCTTTGTGATGGTCTTTACTTTCTCTCATCAGTCTCTACACCTTCTGCAAAACCATCCACCATTCTCCATTGTAGCAGCAAGACACAACTGTGGCACTCTAGACTGGGTCATCCATCAATTCCAGTTCTCAAAAGGATAAAAAGCTTGTCTTCTTTCATTTCAAACAATTCTGTAACCCATTGTAATATTTGCCATCTAGCTAAACAAGTTGCTTTACCTTTTCAATCTAGTAATTCTCATGCTACCTCACTGTTTGATCTTATTCATATGGATGTTTGGGGCCCCTATAAACACACAACTATCAACAACTGTAAATATTTCCTAACTATTGTTGATGACCACTCAAGGGCAACATGGACATACTTAATGCCAACAAAAACTCACACAATTACAAACATCAAAACCTTCTGTGCCTATGTGAAAAACCATTTCAACAAACAAATCAAAACAATCAGAAGTGACAATGGCACTGAGTTCATAAATTCAACCCTCACAGAATTCTTTCAATCAAATGGAATCATCCATCAAACCTCATGCCCCAACACACCACAACAAAATGCTAGGGTTGAGAGAAAACACAAGCATTTGCTTGAAGTAGCCAGATCCATCAAATTTCAAGGACATTTTCCCACTCATTTTTGGGGATACTGTCTTAATGCTGCTACATACATCATCAACAGACTTCCATCCACATCCATCAACAACAAATCACCATATGAGCTCCTCTATAAAGTACCACCAGACCTCACTCACCTCAGAATACTAGGTTGCAGAGCCTATGTTCATCATCATACATCAGACAAATTTGCACCTAGATCTATTCCAGCTATCCTAGTTGGATACCCCACAACACAGAAAGGATACATTCTTTATGATCCAACAACACATAAAACCATAACAAGCAGAAGTGTAGATTTTGATGAGACTGAATTTCCATTCCACAAACCATCAACACCTACCACACAACCAAATCCAACACCCATGACTGATCCAACCACATTACCCTACTTTCAAACCACAACAACTTCCATTCCAACACCTATTCATACTGAGACACCAACCATCACACCTGAACCAAACATACCTCAAAACAACCATGTGCAGACACCACCTCCAAGTCCCCAACCACACAATCCTGACACAACACAATCACATACTACCACAACTCACCCACACACTGATGCAACTCAATCCACTCACACTGACACAACTCAGCCACACACTAACTCATCACAACCTACCAACATCACATCACAGTCATCAACTTCAGTCAATGACACTCATCACCCAAGAACATCTACCAGACAAAGACACATACCAACTAAACTTAGTGATTTTCACTGCACACTCCCAAAATCATTTGTCCACAACATTCACAAATACACATATCACAATAACATAAATTATCATAACATAAGATCACAAACTGTCAGGCATTTCATTCATAACTTAAACACATCTGTTGAACCACACACCTATACTCAAGCTTCTAAAGACCCTAGATGGGTGAATGCAATGGACAAGGAAATCAAAGCACTTGAGGACAATCACACTTGGGAATTCACAATCCTTCCCCCTGGCAAAACTCCCATTGGATGCAAGTGGGTTTTCAGAATCAAATTCAATGCTGATGGCACCATAGAAAGATTCAAGGCAAGGTTAGTAGCTAAGGGCTACACTCAGAAAGAAGGTATAGATTACAAAGAGACCTTTGCTCCTGTTGCTAAAATGGTCAGTGTAAGGGCTTTACTTGCTGTAGCTACCTACAACAACTGGTTCATTGAACAATTGGACATAAACAATGCCTTTTTGCATGGTGACCTACATGAGGAAGTCTACATGACAATTCCACAAGGATACAAACACAATTTTCCACCCAACACAGTCTGCAAACTTGTTAAGTCCCTCTATGGACTTAAACAAGCAAACAGACAATGGTTCCATAAACTCACATCTTTTCTCTTAACTCTTGGATTTCAACAGAGTTATGCTGATACCTCCTTATTCACACTCACCAAAGGTTCAACTTTCACAGCTCTACTTGTGTATGTAGATGATATACTTCTCACTGGTAATCATCAACCTACACTAAATCACATCAAAGAACAGCTTCACCAACAGTTTAGCATCAAAGATCTTGGCCCATTACATTACTACCTAGGCATTGAGATACTCAGGAACAACTATGGTTTAGCCATGTCTCAAAGGAAATATGCACTTGAATTACTCAAATGTGGAAATGTATTGAATGACAAGCCCATAACTACACCTATTGATCCTGTTCTCAGCCTAAATCTTACAGATGGTGAGCCACTTCAAGATCCTTCCCTCTACAGAACTTTAGTAGGAAAACTCATTTATTTAACCATTACTAGACCAGACATATCCTTTGCAGCACAACTACTCAGTAAGTTTACTCAAGCCCCAAGAACTACACACATGAAAGCACTACTAAGGGTTCTGAGATACATCAAGTTATGTCCTGGTCAGGGTCTTCATTTTCCTACCTCTACTTCATCTACATTGTCAGCCTATTGTGATAGTGACTGGGCAGCATGTCCCATCACCAGAAGATCAGTGAGTGGTTATGCAATCTTCTTAGGATCTTGCCTCATTTCTTGGACTTCAAAGAAACAAGCAGTAGTCTCAAGGTCCTCTACAGAAGCTGAATATAGAGCTCTTGCTGACTGCACATGTGAAATCACTTGGCTTCAATGTCTTCTCAAAGATCTGCAAATGACAACTCCACTTCCAGTTCCTATATATTGTGATAGTGCTTCCACAATAGCTCTTGCATCAAATCCAGTCCATCATGCAAGAACAAAACATATAGAACTGGACTGTCATTTTGTTAGAGACAAAATCAAAGCAAATCAAATCCTTCCTACCTATGTCCCTACAAGGCTGCAAGCAGCAGATGTGCTCACAAAAGGAATTCCAAAGGTACTTCACTATCAATGCTTATCCAAGTTTGGCATTTGTGATCCTTACACAATGCCAACTTGTGGGGGGGGTAAGGAACTAAAGAAGATAGAACATGATGCAGAGCAGCTTGTTCAAGACAAAACAGAGCAACAAGTCAATCATAAAGTCAACCATGTGCAACTCATGAACAAGACCCAACCACATAAGCTGAAGCTACATCTCCAAGCTCAAAGGAACTGCAGACCTATGTAGCTTTGAGTATTGAATTAGTTAGTTACAGATTTTATAGCTTGTTGTAATCAATTAGCTTAGTTTGACTTTTAGTTTGACTTTTCATGTATAAAAGATGTAACTGTATTCATTTCTCATTTGAATGAATGATAACCAATTTTCCCACACCTTCATTCTCTCATCTCTCTCTGTTTACCAATACCAGCAAACACAGCAATCCTGTTTGGCAGGTCTTTGTCTAAGCTACTGAACTAAATAGAATGAGCATACGAGACTGCCTCTAATTAACAGCAAATAACCGCCAATTCTTTACTATTCATAAAATGAAGGGTTAATGGCATGTCATAACAACGTACTTTCTCATTTGTTCACATATCATATACGGACCCAAAAAAATACCACAATACCCATCTAACTTTCAAATTTTGTTTCATTATCATACGTTTTAGAGTCATCTCTTCGCACCGTTAGTCTTTTTGACTAACGACCGTTTGTAATTAACTAAAAAAATATACGTTTTGATATGTTTTTATCCATTTTCATACGTTTTTATACGTTTCCGCCCATTTCTTACGTTTTCATACGCTTTTGTTCGTTTTTAAACGTTTTTGTCCTTTATTACGTATTCAAATGTTTTTATACGTTTTCGTCCGTTTTTATACGTATATGTATTCTTACGTTTTTATCCGTTTTTATACGTTTTCTTACGTATGAAAACGGGTAAAAACGTATGAAAAATGAAAAAGCGTAAAAATATATAAAACGTACGAATACGTATAAAAACGGATTAAAAACGTAAGAATACGTATAAAAACGGATAAAAACATATGAAAACATAAGAAAAACGTATAAAAATGCACGAAAACGGTTAAAAACGAACAAAAACGTATGAAAAAGTAAGAAAACGGGCGAAAACGTATAAAAAGGGATAAAAACGTATGAAACTTAAGAAAACGGGTAAAAACGTAAGAAAAAAGTATAAAAACGGACGAAACCGAATAAAACGGACAAAAACGTATAAAAACGGACGAAAACATATAATGTGGAAAAGAAAACATATTGAGTTAACTACAAATGGTCGTTAGTCAAAAGGACTAAGGGTGCAAAGAGATGACTCTAAAACGTATGATAATGAAACAAATTTGAAAGTTGGATGGATATTGTGATATTTTTTTAGGTTCGTATATGATATGTGAACAAATGGGAAAGTACATTACTATTACATGCCATTAACCCTAAAATGAACCTCATGACTTTTGATTTTGGGTCCGCCACCGCATTTTTCATGCATGTTCGACACACTATGTAGCTTCACAATTCATACACATTCAGTCTAATGCTGCTTGAAAAACAACAATGTCGTGTGCAACAATGAATAACTGGTGACATATAAAACCGAGTACTATACTATTACAAAATGTTCTGTTGGATTTCTGATTACAAAATACAATGTGTTTATCTGCTAAGCCCATCACCATCTTTCTTTGGTGCATTCTACTATAAACAATAAAATCCAGAAAAGAAGGGTAACAAAAGATAATAAGGAAAACCAAAAACAATAATAGAAACAGCCCCAATGTGGAGGAAGACATTTAAGCCTTATAAATTTAGATAACTAAATGCTATGCATTATGATTTTCATTCTGATGTCAAATAGTATCAGCACACTGGTAAATCTGGTGGTGGTTGCTCCAATTTCTCTCCAGGCCCAGGTCCATCCTCTACGACAAATACCATGGCCAAACCCCAGCCAATGTGAACGTCTAAGTGACAATGCATAATCCAAGTACCTGAGATAATAAAGGATAAAGTGAGCAACATACACATTATAGAGGTGGCAATTTTGACCCATTTACATTTGAATTGATCGATATGAGCTCTGTTTTATTTGTAACGGGTCAAATGGGTTGAAATTTGCATTAGTGTAGTGTGCTGTTTTGCAGAAGTTTTCAATTCAAAAAGTTATATTATAACTGAAACATTATAACTAATTATGAAAAGTTGCTTTCTGCCTGTGATAAAATGTTTTAGGCCAGAATAACCGAATCAATCAATTTAGACACGGAATTTTTATTATCCATTTTGAGTCGTTACCCAACCCACCTGACTCACTCAAATTGTTTACCTGGATTATCAGCAACAAATCTAATGACTGCCCACCCTTTGACAGGTAAGCTAACTGTATTTCTGAGAGGCGGATCAACAAGGTTGAATTTAGATGTGTCTGTTTTTGGGTTAAAGTTTCCAAATCCTTCTGCAAGTATATAGAAATCATATCCATGAAGATGGATCGGGTGGTTCTCAGCAGTGAAGATACTTGTTCCTTGTAACACTATCTGCACCTTTGATCCATATTTCAACTTATAGATCTTTGTTCCACGAATAGGCTGCCACAAAGAACGGCTTACGTTACCAGTATAGTCGAAGGCCACCGGAGGTTTCGCCGGGAAGCCAGTGGTGAAAACACCAGGTATTCCTTGGTGATATGCTTGAAGTATGGAAATATTGGATGGGAGTACAAATGAGACATTGTTCATGCTAGCAGTGAATCGAGTCCTGTTGGGTGCCTGACAGTTTCTGGCCCGGGTTTTTGGTGGGCATTGGTTGATTCCAAGTCCGGCAGTGATGAAAAGATTGTGATCTATATCAGTGGGTACAAGGGCTTTTTCAAGGCTGCGGAAGCTGGTAGTGAAGGCAGTGGCAGTTGCGGTGTCGTTAAATGCTGGCAGAGGTGGCATAATGGGCTTTGAAGTGGAACCTTTGGCGGTGTTGTACTCCAAGATGGCAGTAGTGGTGGTATTATCAAATGGAGCACCTTGTGCGCTGGCATATGCTCGTGCAGCAATGTAGTATCTGCCTGGTGACTGGTCTGCTTTGATGAGTACATCAGTCGTTTGACCAGGTCCAAGCATGAGGACTTTAGTGGTGAATGGTTTTACGTAGGAAGCATCAGCTCCTACCACAGTAAGTTTGTGGTTGGCAATGGTGACAAAAAGCTGTTGATTTAAGGCTGAGTTGATCACCCGAAGGAGGTTTGTTTCTCCTGCCACAACTGGTACTTTAACCGTATCTACATTCAAAAATAGCCCATCATTACTTATTGTTGAAGTACTAGATTCAATAAAAAGCTATAGTATATTATAGAAGCAAACCTTTGCTGGAGCACTTGTATAGATCACCGGGTTGACCATTGATGGTATATGCATCAGAAACATTTGGAGCTGCTCCTGTTCTAGTGGCTTCTCTTATAACGTCTATCGGGTTTGCATCCCACCATTCACCTGATCATCATCATAATATTCTGTCAGGCATGTCATGTTTAAATTTTTAAACATGTAAAATAGTATCTGAATAAAGTGTATACCAAGAGCAATGACAGCTTCATGCTTTGGCTTAGGAAATGGGTAGGAATATCCTTCTTTTGGGTGAATAATAATGGAACCGTAAACAGTGGCTCTAAGCCATGAACTATGTGCATGCCACCATAGTGTTCCTTCTTGTCCTGAAATTGTAAACCTGTATGTGTAACTCGCTCCTGGTCTAATTGGACACTGTGTAATGAACTCCGGTCCATCTGCCCATGCTGTCGTCATTTGTCTAACACCATGCCTAAATAGTCACAAACAGAAATATTAATGTTATTGAGAATGAGATCTATAATATTCTAATTAACTAAAACTATTGTAAGCTTTATACCAGTGAATGGTGACATTATATCTCCCTTTGTTTGTAACATGTATCACTAACGTGTCGCCATTGTTCACTTCCAAGGTTGGACCCGGGAACTGTCCGTTGACCGTTATAGAATTATGGGTTTTGCATAGCCTTTTAACTTTTGTTGCTTGAACCTGTTAACATAAAATAGTTGTCATTATCAAAATGTTACCAGAAGATAAACACTTCAAAAGTATAAACATAGATAGAAGTCATACGACGAACTCATGCTTGTGAGTCTTTGCATTAGCCAAAGAGACCAGACTCGAAAAAAGAAGCATTAAGCTAAGTAGGAATAAAGAGCATAATGTCTTGCTACTCATGCTGCTGAATACACGTCCCATTATAAACTGTGAAGAGTGTTGATTGTCCGATGATTTGTGGAGTTGTGAGAAACAAGCGGTTCTTATATAGAGATGATAAAAGGGGGTGGTTTTGAGGTTGGCAAAGTAGGTTATAGTTCATGGTGATGGTCAGCTTACAATACAACTCAGTGAGCACAAGTTGGTGCACCCACTGACCTACATCACACAATGTGATCAAATTGTTTTCTTAATAGATTTAGCATCATGATTTCCATAACAGAAATTTTACCAAATGATTGCATTATAATACAAGATTCCAGTTACTGGTTTAGTTAACTATTGTAAGTTGTGTTATACTGTTAATTGGGTGAGTAATCTCATGATGGCCAGTAATTAAGTTGGTAAGAAGTATGAACACAGTCTATATTTTACCTTAAAGTAGTATTGTTTTGGACTTTTGTCTTTTAACCTTGGCAGTTAACAAGTAATGATAAGAAGCTAACAAAGTGATGGTTTATGTCAAAGTCAAATTGGTTATTAACACTTTAATTGATACTTTTTTCTTTTTTTCTTTTTTTTCGATAATCGATGAAAATCCTTGATCCTTTATGTAAACATACTATATACCTAAAGTTTTTGGTTTAGTGGTATGTGAGTTGCCAATCAATCTAGAGGTTGTGGGTGCAAGGCTCGCGGGAGATATTTGTGAGATAGGTGGTACAGGTGTAAAAAAGAAAATGTCGTTAACAAAAAACATATTATTATTATTATTATTATTATTATTATTATTATTATTATTATTATTATTATTATTATTATTATTATTATTATTATTATTATTATTATTATTATTATTAAATTTGTTTTTTACTAAATACCAGTCACCTAAATTATGTGGAAAATTTTGTGTTGCTTTTGGTTTATAAACTCTCATTTTGTTTACTCGCATACTATAGTCGTACGTGAATAGGTAGTCAAATAGTCAATAGTATCTAGTATAGCATATCAATTATAAAATGCTATATATCCTGTGAATCAAAGAAATCCAAAAAGTTTCCTATGATGGTTATAAGACTGTAAATGAGCATATGATATAATTTAGATTTATTATACACTTTTAGGGTACTGGGTTGATTAAACATGAGAATGAAAGAATGATTAGCAATTATTTTGATTGGTGGATATGTGTTCCCAAAACACGAACGCAAATCCAATGACATTGCTTCTCAACCTGAAACTTCTCTGCATGTTTTTATAAAATGCGTTGCAAAACCAAAGTCATGCTTAGGTGAGATATTGTTAGCATTGGTTGTTAAATAACAAAATTAATTAGTTAGTGTGACAAAGACAGTTTATTGTTGATAAAGCTAAGTTATGTCAAAATTTGGTTCTAGTACAATATGGTGTGATGAGTGATGACTATCTTTTTACACCTTTACGCAAATATATATGGGATTTTCTAACGAGTGCCTGAGGGCACTGATTAAACCGCGCTTATTAAACACAAACTTTCCTTTTTAGATTAAAAATTGCATTTAACGCATATTAATGACACTTATCAATTATCATAATTAAATATAAGTTAATTAAATAAACTCAAAGTTCGTGATATTAAACCTTGTTATGAGGACACCCGTTAGACAAACCTAATATATATTAGTCAAATATACTTAAAGACTCAATTCATTCACATATTACTGTAATATTTAGTTAAAGTAAAATAAATGAAATTATTCACTTATATTCTCTTGTAACATGTACTTATGATATGGGTTTTGCTAACATGGTTTTGTTAAAATTACGATGGAAAGTTTGAGATCATTAAATTATAAATAATATCTAAATTAGGTAATTAGTGGGTTCAATTAATATTCACTATCAAGGTACCCGCGCGATGCAGCGGTGGGTTTCGGCCAATAATTTATTTTATTTGTATGTTTTCGACAATAGCTTTAGCGTTCATGTGGTGACCAATAAGAACAATAAAGACCAATAGAAATCAAACAATTAGTAGCAGTTTTTAATTAAAAAAAAAAAAAAAAAAAAAAAAAAAAAAAAAAAAAAAAAAAAAAAAAAAAAAAAAAAAAAAAATTTTTTTT
>LBNU01029043.1:322046-332807 GCA_014162995.1 Artemisia annua
CCATTATCATCCACAAGCGTTCCTATCCCATCAATAATGAGCTTTTCAAGCTTATCAATTTTCTCGACGATAGGGGTACTTGGTTTACCAACCTCAATAGACTCATCAACCTCATTGTCACTATCAATCTCCATAGCATGACCGCTTTGCTCCCCTTGTGTCACCCCCCACCTCAGGCCCCATTTCAGAATTGGTCACCTCATCCATAAGCGAACCAAATGGATTCTTTAGTGACGATATCACTAAATCATCATGAATATACTTATTCAAGTATGCACATCACTTTTCGCTTGATTAACCGGATCTTGAGCAGCATGCATATTAGGCCACTAGCATTGTTGGTAGTACCATTACCTTTTGAAGACGACGCTCCATCAGAACCCACTTTCTTTTTCGAAACTGGCTGCCAACGATAATTCAATGTGACCCTAGGTTTCGAAAAACGAACACCATCAATAACCTTCTCATGAGTGGGCCCTTACCCTTACCTTTCCGATTTGTAGCTTGCTACAAATCCTTCCTTATCAACATTAGTCTGAATGCTATGTTGTTTAGCATTCTTAGGCATGCAATCATCAATATGGTCAAATATTTGCATGAGGCACAACGAGGCGGCTTCCATTTCATATTCAACATCAACGCGCGCCAAAGAATGACCTAAGCATTAGAAAAAGGAATAGCCACTACCACATGATCCATTAACGCGTCAAGAGATGATACTTCAACAAGAGCACGAGCGTATGAATTCTGACCCCAAGATTTAACACACATAGTACTAGTTATAGGATCCAACAATAATAGGCTTGCCAATTTGAGTCGTGACAAACTCAATCCAACTTCCGTATAAGCAACAATAGGAACATTATGTAATTTCAACCATACGGGTGCTGAAGTAACTTCCTCCTTAGCAAAGCGTAGTATTAGGGGACCACACATTAAGGAAATAGGCATCGAACGTATCAACCATGGCCCCGACTCTACACTTTATCCATACCATCCTTATAGAGAATTGAAAAAGAAAGAACCCATTATTTAACATAACACGTTCCAAACCAATTTAGCCCACGTTTCTTACATAATTCTCCACAATGGGAAAAGCAAAGCCGTTTCCCAATAAAATACCCATATAGTGGGTTAACAAAACCTCGCTTGAAACATTATTAATTTCTTTCAGTGGGATTGCACATGAGCACCCTCCACCCGCTCCTCAGTACGCAATTCACATAAGTTAACGGATTTTAAACGAATGCTTTGTTTATAACTCATGGTTGTTATGTTGATAATGAAATTTAGAACAAGACAATTCTTCCAAATATTCACAATAATCTAGCTTGTATCATTTTGCAGTAATTAACTACAATAGTATATATGAACTTCTCGGATTAACTGAATATGTTATAACCAAGTTTCTTATAGTAATGAAGCTTAAAAATATGAAACATAGTTTGATGATGCATAATATTCAGCTTTCTAGGGTATATCTACCATTTCTTATTTTTGTTTACCCAATATTATTGTATGAGACATTAATTGCACAATTGATACTAGCTAGAATCGTGATGGTTTATGATGCATATAATAAATAGATGAACCTATATAGGTAGATGCTAGATGCCACAAGTTTCTAACAAAGTTTCAAACAAAAAATATATATGGATTTGCCATGGCGGGTTCAACATGATAAATTTATTAGGCATGGTGATATCATGCCTTATACAAAGGTAATAATAGGGAACTCAGATTAATATATAGGGGCATGCGGCAACTACATTTCTCAAACATCTTAATTAACAATGTCTTTCTAGCAATATCTAACACAATGTGACGTGAGCAAACATCGATATGATTATTGGAATTAAGGTCCAAGGGGACCATATTGATCAAGGAGGGTTTGGGTGAATATACTTTAGAACTTAAATTGCAATTGTTGCTCCTCTATGCCCTTCATGCATATCATGGGACATTGGTTTGTATTGCTGGTGTCACCGGCGTCTACAAGTACGTGGAACAAGAAGCGAGTTACCTGATAAAAGTAAGTGTTGCCCGTCGAACCAACCTTTTGGGATGTGAAGGTGCATCTATTGGACTTAAGCGTGTCTAGCTTAGCTGAGCAGATGAAAAATATCGTCAAATCTACGTAAGACACAAAGAGAATATTATTTAACCCTTTCTAAATCAAGATTTCGAGATTGTACTTATTTAAGCATGCATGCATTTCTATTTGTCCTTAACCCATAACACATCTTAACTAAGTTTACGTATATAACCATCGGTTTATCGTTACTCAAGGCCCTTTGAACAACAACTAAACCAAGCTTCTTTATTATAAACCTCTTATTTTACCTAAACCACCTCATTTCAACTATTTACACAAGAAGTACTACACTCTTTAGGACACATAATATATAATTCTCCGTAGTACATAGTCTATGCTACCATTATCTCTTTTTTTAATGCCCTTAAACATAAACAACATGAAGACAATTCTTATATCCCAACAATAAAATGAAGTGTGAGAGAGAGAGAATTGAATTGAAAGAAAGAGGACATGAATAAATATGGTTGTTTGATGACATAAATTCATAGGAGTAGATGAATAAACTTATGGTGATATTTAAAGTGTGTAGAGGGGGTTGTGAGAAGCTTTAAAAGTTTTAGTAGTTCAAAGGGGGAAGATGACTAATGTTTTAAATACTAAGAGGACGTGTCATAATTTAATAGCCGAGGGGGTGTTGGGTGCTTTTAATTAAAGTTTTTATTATAGCTCTTTGAGTGACCCAATTGTGGAAGTTGGTTTTTAATGAATCCCCATTAAAAGCTCTTTCTCTCTATGTGCATTCATGGCTTTCTTCAACTGTATCCACACAGTCTCTATTACACCTCATTCAATGATAAGTTACACTAAACCCTCTTTCTTCTCCAATATGGCACTTTAGTCCTCTTTATCCATGTTACATCACACAATAGTCCCTATCTAAGAATTATACTTGTGTATTTTACATCCAAGGATTCCAAGGGCAACAAGGAGTGCATCAATGAAGACAAGATCAATGTTTCACCTTTTATAGCTGGATAGTATTCTCAACGAATTCTTGCTAAGTCTCTGTCGTTCCATGCTATCTCTACCATGTGTTCGATCGATACATGTGATACTAAGTAAAGACGCCTCCCGATTATTTTGGGGAGAATTCATATGCAACGACTTTTGAACATAGCATGTTCGATCACAATCAATAGATGGAGTGAGTTATGTATGTAGTTATATATCATATAATCAAATAATACATCCAATTAATAGATGATCACGACATTTACCGAGTCTTTGATACGTGCAATCAATAATGGACATAATTCGTTAGGCCAAGTGTATACATTCAAATTGAATGCATATGCCTAAAAGACCTTGTATTTAATTATAGACGTAGTTGTATGCTAACTTTATCAATTATATTTGACTTAACAACATGAGTGGTGCAATCAAAATTCATATAGTAATGAGTTGATGGATCATGAATTACAAATATATAGTATGAGCCATTAGTTCATGATAACCAAACAATATGAACAAACATATAGTCATAACATATATCAAATAATCATATGTTTTGATCTTACATATAAAAGTGAAAATTGATTAAATATGATCTATACGTTTGGTGGAACTACAGAAAATAGTAATTGCACAAACTTAAACTTCACTTGAAGTGCACGTCATGGGGTGTTTTGATGGGGCCTTACTAGTTTCACATTTAATATTTTGCCCCTTTTAGATTCTCCCTTGCAGTTATGTGCTTATTTTATTTTTGCTACCTCATTTACCTCCTCTATATAAATCTCATCACCATTTCTCAACCTTGATCACACACACAACACCTTAGAACACACACACACACACACTTATAATAACTGATCAGAATATATAGGAGAAGCTTGCTCCATATATATTATTTATGGTTTCTTTTCATGCATCTCTTTTGCCTGCATCAACAATGATTCAAGATTCTGATGATTCATCAACCAAGAGGAAACGTGAAAGATCATTACAACCAGAAGATTTCTTGGATGATCGCCATTTTTCGAAAACAAAGTACTCTAAAAGATCGGTACATGACACTGAGCTTCATCTTGAGACTCCCATGCCTTTGGAGTGGCAACGATGCCTCGATATCAAGGTATTTATCTTAAAAGAAACGTACTTAATTGCTCTTATTTTCTATCTAAAGAAAAACTATGGAAATTAAATCTCCATTTCTAAAAAGACCATTTTTTTTTTTTGAAGTTTTTTTAGTGATCGAATTACATAAACTTGACACAAGTTTCATCTTTCTGGAAATAAATATAGGTACATAGTTTTTAGTGATTTGATAAAAATATGATAGATGTTTATCTTTTTATGTTTGATATTATGATAAAAACTCATAAAATTATCATGATGACATGAGACAAGTGATGTAAATCACATCCTTTTTCATTGCAAGTACAAAAAAGTACTAAAATGAATAGTTGTTCATTCAATTGTTTTTTTCTTACTAACTATTTAATTTTTTTCTAAATAACGAATGCAGTCTGGCCAAATATACTACTACAACACAAAAACTCAAAAAAAGACATCAGTGGATCCAAGAAGATGCCCTGAGCCACCCAAGAACAACATGAGTCTTGACCTTGATCTTGAACTAAACCTACCATGTGGATCATCATCATCTAATACACCAAGGAAACCACACCAAGTTGCTGACAACTTCTCAAAGTTGAAGTCTTTAAGCACAACATCAAACACGAAAAATGTCGGTGGTGGTGCACTTTCTTGGTTGGCCTTAGATGGAGGAGATCAACAACAAGAAATGATGACAGCAGTTTGTAAGAAGTGTCATATGTTGGTTATGATGTCCAAGACCTCACCTTCATGTCCTAATTGTAAATACATGCATCCACCAAATCAAACCCCTCCTAGGCTATTTAACAGAGAATTAAGCCTCTTGTGTTAAATAAGTTAAGTTTATTAAGGTTTAATTATTAAGTGCCCTAGTTTTCTTTTATCTATCAAGAATGTGTAAAATTCTAGCTAGTTACTATAAAGACATTAGTTTATTTATGTCTTCTACTCTTCCTAATTAGTCCTAGTATAATGATAAGGACAAAAAAGGTATATATGAAGCCTATGGAATTAGAAATGCGTACTTTAATTGTTGAACTTTCAAAAGCTTTAACGTATCGATCTTGGTCTGATTATATCCATATATCATCCAATCGTTTATTCGAGTGTGACAATTATATAGGTGAGGGAGTCGAGTAAGAAGATTTTAAAAACTGTAGACTTTTTGTACGGGCAACCTTTGATAATTTTCTTTTGCTACTTTCGTTTTTAATTTTATGGTGTAACTCTAGTAACCCAAATAGTAATTGTGAAACACCTTCTCAAAAATCCTAGATCCGTCACTCCATATGTGTTATGGTACAGGTAAGTGGCGGTTTTATGATTATAACATATAGAAAAGACTTTCAACTCGATTCTGCTAGGTGCCATGAATTTTAGCTGGTCAAAAAATGGATACTGAAAATATAAATGTGTATTAATTTGGTTTTAAGACAATTTTGTAAAATATATATCAAATGAAAAATTCGATACAGATATATTTAAGCGTTGAGAATGAAGTAGTTTGTTATTTATTTGGCATAGTTATATCACCACACCAACCATAAAAGAGCGATACAAATGCTGACCATATCCAAGGGCCAGATGATGGGTCACAATTCAACAATTTTTTCAGTGAACAAAGAGTGTCAATCCCGATGCATATAAATATGTAGTACTACTATTTGATTTGCATACACTTCCATCATGACTCCACTTTTTACAACACTCAACCAAATAAATCTTCTCTTTTGGGAGCAAATTGTTAGGTGATAGGTTAAGTCTCAAGGATGATATAGTTAGGTTTGAGCCAACTAACAAATACTTTTATTCAATTTGAACAGGAGGTTTCCGGACGAATAAACTCGAACTTATGTTAGAAGATGCTTCATTTTTCTTCTAGCATCTTCTTTGTTGTTTGCTTCAACGGGTGTATATAATTGTATTTAGCGACACAGTTGTTTACTGCTTTCGGCTTTCTCCTTTGTGTAACATTTTTTGTACGTCATGGTTTGCTTGCTTTGCTTTTATGTACGAGCGGTATTTTTTTGACTAACCATTTTCAAGAAAAGACAATGTATCACAAGCTGTAAAACAAAGAGTAATGTTGATGAGATAAATTTTGTTGATTGATGGCTACATCAAAATAATATGATATGTGTTATAACGGCTAGAGTTTTTGTGTTTTATTTATGATTTGGATGAGACAAAAGGACTAATAAAACGAAAATATAAAGCCGAAATACAGTAACTAAATTGAGATCCTTTTAAATCATCATCGAGTAGCCGATTACCCGAAGATAACTATTTTATAGTGGGTTGTTGTCTTTTTGAAAAGAGGAAATCATATGATATGTGTAGAAAGCCATTTGGATAAGCCCAATAAATTAAAAAGCCTAGTGTATTATTTTAGTGGATCTTTTCGAAACAAAAATATGCTTGACAGGGAGTAAAACAATAAACAACCTAATGTATGTTTACATGTAAACATTACAATAAACATGTGGTATCTTGATAATTCATGAAATAGGAGTATACCAATTAAGATAAGGAGTAGAAGTAGCTCAAACTTAATTCAAGCTAGCAGAAAAAGTAAATACATAAACGAATTAATAAATTATGCTTATAACAACTTCTAAATTAAGCTAACCACTCAGAGGATATTGTAATAACGTTATCAGTATTATCACTACTAAAATATGAGAGTTATCAAGTTCAAATCATGTATAGTTGTAAATAATCCTAAAGTAGTCACTGAGGTGCTTCGGGAAAACCTCATTGTTGAGGTACCATTACTTGATGGTTCGGGTTCGACTATTGAGAAGATTCGGGTTGAGTACGAATGGAAACCACCTCGGTGTGATAACTGTAAGATCTTTGGTCATACTATGAGTGATTGTCCTAAAGTTGTTGCACCTCCAGTTCAATCTACTAAGTCTGTTAATGATGGTTTCATGACTGTCAATAATAGAAAGAAAGGTAAGCAAGGTGGTTCTACAACTCAGGGTAATAGAGGGTTTACTAAACCAGTTGTGGGTAAGCAGTTTCAGTATCAACCCAAGAAGACTCCAACTGAACCTAAGAAGGTGGATGGCACTAAGAAGAGGGCTTTTGATATGCCTAGTACGAGTGGAACGAAGATTTCTACATCTAATCAGTTTGCTGCCCTTAATACTGATGATGCGGATGCTTTTGGTACTCCGTCTAATGATAACAACAAGGATGTGGATGCTGGTAGTTCAATGGAAGTTAATGCGGATAAATCTAGTAAGACAGCTAGTACAATAGAAGTTAATAAGGATGAGTCTAATAAGACAGGTAATACAATGGAAGTTAATGAGGAAGAGTCTAGTAAGGGTTCTACTCCTATTGTTGAGAAAATTGGTAAGCTTGAAAAGCTACTTATTGATGGTAGAGCAACTCTTGTGGATGATGATGGTCATCATATCCTGTCGACCTCTGCCACTAAGAGGGTTAATCCATTTTCAAAGGTGGGAGAAATTGTGGTGTCTGATTCTGAAGACGAGATGGTTGCCAACCCATTTGATGAGTCTGCTAATCTTTTTGGTGGGAGGCAAGAGTTTGAACAAGATTATGATGATTACGATGATTATGCGAACCAGGTGTATGATCTTCCAGGTAATTTGGATGCGTTTAATGCCATGTATGGTACCAAGCTTCAAGGCCTTAGGAAGTAATTCATTTCGTTGTTCTTATGTTATCATTTGAGCTGTGGTTTGATTTCTAGTTTTAGAAATTAGGAAGTATCTTGTTATGTAAGCTTTTAGCCTATGTAACGGGCTGAGATGTGGGACTTCACCCATATCTATTGTACTTAAAAGTTTTTTTTGGCTAATATATTTACCAGGGTGCAGGATTACTCCCCTTTACACAAAAAAAATCCTAAAGTAGTCACACTAACCTCTTTAAAAAGAAAGGTTTTTTTGCCCGATTTAAATTTGTGTGGCAGTGTGTTCAAATCCTGTAGGATTAGTTGGTAAAAAGTCGAAAACATAGTTACCACAAAAGAAATAAAATACAATATAGAATTAGGTTGATTTTCGCATAGTCAGATTTCTTTTTCTTTTTTTAATATGACGATGCTTTTTAAACGTAGAATTCAAATTTAATTTTATGAACAATATATTATAAGTTACCCAAAAGCAAAGAGTAGTAAATAGTTTTGGTAAAACATACTTGGCCCATACTTACCATTCACGGTTTCACCAAAGCATGCATGCCTTTTCTATCACCGTATGAAAGTTTCCATATATATACAACATGCAACCCTATCGGACGACATACATGCTGCATACACGCATGCACACATATATTTGATGTGTAAATAATTAAATGCACTCATTCCCTCCTCCTCACACACACATTTTATACATACAGTCTTACACATAATTAAGATCGATTCGTGCATGATAGTGTCTAGTCGATCTCTACGATGGTAGCCCAATGATGAGAGATCGATGAGCATACAACGTAAATCCTAAAATGAATGGCATACATTTCATTATGTTCACGTGTCCCGTTAATCGTTCTGCATCACAAATTCTTGTCAGTTGTCACTACGTATCCAGTATGAACTACAAAGTACATGATCATTTTTTTTCAATCATTTTTGTATTAATCTTTGAAATTACCCGCTAAGACGTAAAAGGGTGTCGAGTTTTAAGGAGAGGGGGTCCAGTACATACTTGATGGTTCTTCCATATAAGCAATAAAGTCATATATCTAGTGTCCTTTTAAATTCTTGCACGAAAATATTAAATGATCGATCTCGTAATCTTGCTTTTTTTGGTCAAAGTTGATACAAGCATATTAAAGATCGCGTGCATAAAATTAATAGAATTTACCTTGGAGAGTATAATTAGGATACATGTACATATTGGAATTTTTTTCAGTTTTCACTATAACATAAACACGGTTTAGTCGTTTTTGTTAGTGAAAGATATTACAGGGGATTAATTTGGAGAACGAGAACAATGCCTACCGGAATTCACGACCACTTGAGCAACGTGGATACTACAAATTATTATCTTTAGCAACAAGGATACAAGAATCCACAAGCAAATTAAACACTCGTATTCAAACATGCATGAACATGACACTCTGTTACTTATTGTAGATTGTGGTTGTGCTTCACCATGTTAGTTCACTACTACAGAATTACTTTTAGCGTGCGACAGAGTATGTCATTGCTAAAAGTTTGATTTTTTAGTGACGCAAGTCGTCGCTAAAGATTCAGCGTGTAAATTTCCCCACCGGGATTTTCTTTTACTTTGACTAATTTTCTCCGTCGTCCCTAAACTTATAGCGACGACATATTGTCGCTAAGTTATGGTCAAAGTAAAAGATTTTCCAAACACTGTTTGTCGTCTCTCGTGGACATTTAGCGACGACCTCGTGTTTTGGACTTTTAGGGATGACATCCATCGTCGCTAAGAGTGTCCCGTCGCGAGAAGTCAAAAATGGCGTAAAGACGTTTGGGAGTCATGCTTAGCATTACACAATTATCCTTAAGATTTGCAAATAATACATTGCCACTCGTATTAATATGTTTTTACATTGCAATTATAGAGATAATTTGTATAAGGGTAATCACTTCTCCGAGGTGATTGGTGAAGTTAGCTTAGCTCCTCATAGGTATGTTTGGTCGCTTGATAATTCTTGTGTATATTTTGTGGCTTCGATGAGGAAGGCGATTGATGAATATCGTTCGCCAAATGTGTCTTCTATGACGAGGTGGGTGAAGTGTATGCCTATCAAAGTGAATATTTTTGCCTGAAAAGTCAAGTTGGACGCTCTTCCTACTAGATTTAATATTCCGCGTCGTGGTATAGATATCGGATCTCTTCTGGGTCCAATCTGTGATAGAGGGGCTGAAACATCTAGTCATTTGTTCTTTAATTGTTGTTTGACCTCTCATATATGTAGTAAGATTGCGCGATGGTGGGACGTCTCTTACGAGGATGTTAACTCTTACGGGGATTGGTTGACTTGGATGGTGTCCTTACGTCTCTCGGCTAAGATTAAATTGATGCTTGAAGGAGTGTTCTATGCAATATGGTGGTGTCTTTGGTCGTTCTGTAACAAGACTCTTTTTGACAACAAAGCTCCTTCGAAGGCGGTATTGTTTGATGATATTGTTTCTAGTTCGTTTAATTTGTGTAGATTTAGATGTAAAGCCTCGTTCAGTTGGAATGATTGGCTCAAGAATCCTTATCTTATTGTCGTGTAATTCTAGCTCCTTGCTAGTTTTTAATAAAATCGTTGTTCCAAAAATAAATCACATATATACCCACTAAAACGTGCATATTTGCATATATACCCAAAACATGCTTAAGTTGCATTGTACATCATGTATTAAAAACTTGTATTATGAAGAAATATGTAAATATTTAAGTTTTAGTAGGTATATATGCAATTCCCCTTTTGTATAAACTTAATGTTAATTAAAACTCAATACCATATCATTATGCATTTATCATTTGTTACATGTAGTATAAGCTTATTTATGGGGTGTTTGTTTATACTTGCATATTATCTTATGATCATACTAAGTATTTACCGGGGTAACCTTTTACGCGAAAAAAAAAAAAAAAAAAAAAAAAAAA
>LBNU01029043.1:332915-356334 GCA_014162995.1 Artemisia annua
AAAAAAAAAAAAAAAAAAAAAAAAAAAAAAAAAAAAAAAAAAAAAAAAAAAAAAAAAAAAAAAAGTATTTGAGCTTGTTTTCGGTGTATTTTTCAGTTTATACACTTACTTTTTAACTTTAAATTAGAAAGGCTTTGCTAGTTATAACTGTACGATGTCGTTAATTAAAAGATTTCATTTTATTACCTAATGATTATGATTGGATGAAAATTCCAAAAACCATGGATGCAATATTAAAAATATGAATGCATAACAAATAATTGATTTTCTAGCGAATGATTTAATTTCTTACAATCAATTGTAAAGTAATAGCTATACTTGTAAAAGATTTTCATTAACGAATCCCTAATAAAAATAACTTCATTGTTAGAAATACATGCTTATAAATATATACCGAAATCACATAAGATACTAAGTACATCTATAAGCTTAAACAAATACCTCTTCTATTGCTTGCAATATGTTGTGTATGAAATAAAACCTTTTTTTTTTTTCTACTAACGGCTTTTAGGGTCATTGTTAATAATTAATCAAATATCTAACCATATCATCTTTAACAAACTTCTCAATTCTTAAAAATTCACGATTACAAATAGAATTAACTAATTTCATTGATCATATTACCGTCATATGCGGAGTTGGTTAGAAGCTATGTCCTAAGGTATGTTAGACGAAGTTACCTGCAATTGGAATTGAAGCTATAAAAGCTGGAGTTTGTATTTTCATAGAGATATTTGACGAATAAGTTGGACCTACAGATTATTATTGTAAAATATCACGATAAAAATATAAAATGAAATACGTCTACATTTCAAACTTTTGCGGGTACATTTATAATATTTAGAAAGGTATTTAAGTAATTAACTAATTACGAGTTATACGCATTTCCATTAGTTTGAGCATGAAAACTTTTAGCTTATAAACTTATGGATCTAGTGAGAAAAATTATTTAAATGAGAAGAGTGAGAAAAAATTGTAACCACATATTTCAAATAAGGAAAGAAAAATAATAGGGAGATGCATCTATTTTTATATGTGCATCTAATATTTGTGGTTGTGATTTCTTCTAATTATTCTCATCTTAATTATATTTTTTATTTGATCCTAATTCATAAAAGTTTCCTTAAATTTATATGACTTACAAAACTCATTTTAATCATTTGGAGCTTTAGTCCAATGGTAAGGGTGTTTGGGCCCGAGTCAATAGACACGGGTTCAAACCTCTTCTTTGGCACTAAAGGCCATTTGATACCATCCCCCCACCGCAAATGCTCAGATTGACTGGTCAGCGAGGGGCCTCTTGTAGAAAATGGTCAGGGTTCTTGATAAGTACAGTCACTGGGACAGGTGCTCATTACCTGGGGCCGGGTCCTTGGGGGAGGGTCCGGTTGGCATCCTTAGGATGCATGGGACCAGGGTGATCCCACCGATCTTCACCTTTTTGTAGAAGCCTGTATCAGCTTTTCGTTAAACTCACCCTAAATATTAGTGATTTTGTTTATACATTATATATTACTTGAATAAAGTTCCAATAATTACTTGTTAACAAATACATAAAAAAAAAATACCGTTAGCTTATACTATTGTAATGTGCTACATGAAACGCGTTCTTATCTCTTTGAAGACGCGCCCTCCCATTACCGCCCTTTTCCCCAGGATGTGTTATCTTCCAAAACAATGTGATAAGTCAGTATTGGTGGCGACCAACTTGTATCTTGGTCGTGTGTGAGAGTTGTGATGTGTGATATATTGATGTATAAGTGTGCTATATTGATGCATAAGTGTGATATATTTGAAAGTCGAAATTAGTTGACTCATTCCACTATGTTAGTTGTGATATTGACGATGGAGTAAAAAGCTGATGTGGCATTCATGCTCGCGTGCCATGACACCTTGTCTTAGGTGGCTTATGGCACTTCTACACAAACAGGCTAATGCATCTGTAAATTTTCATTGTAAAATTGCAATCGTATTGCATCGGTATGTAATATATGGTGTAGCAAAACCATTGGAATATGATCAGTTGCAAAATGGTTTCTAATTTACAACAAATTTTTTTGTTTGGAAAACTGTTTCTTTTCTCTCTCTTGTTAGAAATCTGTTACAATTTAAATTTTCATGGAGCATTAATGCTCTGGTAGGAATCCGTTGGAAATACGTTGCCAATGGCCATTTGCTACGAATTCCTACCATAGCATAGCCCACTTGTGTTGTAGTATGGTTTGCATTGAAAGAAAAGAAAATAGAAGTTATTAATAGTTTAATAATGTTGTTTGTTACGCAAATAGTAATGGAGCTAAAATTTTGATCAAATGAAAAAACTAAAAAAAAAAAAAAAAAAAAAATCATATTACATTTGTTTTAAAATCCATCTGCCAAAAGAAAAATTCATGTTTACAGTTCTAGTTAGACTTTAGACTTTGATCCATGTCTATAACCATCACCAACTATTACCACGATTCCCATTTTGAGTTTATTTAAACTGCATGCAAAAGATATGCATCCCAATCAACTAGTAAGTGCTGATTCAAATTTCTTAATTATATTTGGATTATGGATATAAAGGTTTCTTGAAAAGGCATGGATTTCTTCTTGTTACGTTGGTTAATTTTTAAAGATGAATAATTTGGGATCGACTGTTATTTGGTTTTGTTTGTTTTATCATATAAAATATATTATAAAATATAGAAAAGTGATAATAAATACGCCAACTAACACTTTCAGACTCATTACTTCATTCTGATATACACAAACCAAACATGTCCTAAGTCTTGCATTTAGTGCACTAAGCCATAAGGCGTGTTATAGCCCTGTGTAGAGGTGGTCAAAACCCATTTTTCTCAAAAAGCGGTTCCGGTTCTTGTTCAAAGTCAACGAACCGGTTCGGTTTTTTTCGGATCCAGGGTCTAAAAACCGGGACCGGTATAACCGTTTCCGGATCGGTTTTAAAATTGGTTCCGTGGAAAAACCGGTCGAACCAGTTCCAAAAAAAAAACCCAGTGCAATTGTGGCCTAAAAATGGGCTTGTTTCACATAATCCAGTTCATTTCATTTATGGAAGGAAGGAAGGAAGAGGAAACTCAAACTGGTAAAGAAAGAGATAACATTGGTTGGTTAGTTGTATGAAATCACAAAATCATATCGTTGAAAATGATGATGATTAAGAAAGAGTTGCTTCTTATGCGATCATCATGTCGTCCCCTTTCTTGTATCCCAAACACCACCATAAAAAAGAAAGCAACAAATTTTATAGTAGTTCGTGCAACTCCTCTTATGGAAGAAAGTCCATTAACAACAAAAGAGAAGAGGGGCTGAGGAAAGCGAAGAGAGACTCAAAGATTGGAACCAAGTGAAGGGAAGAAGTTGAGGAGAAACTCCTTCAGAAAACCTAGAAGCAGTTTAGCTCATGGAAGGAAGAGCTTAATCTTGATTTGCTAGCTCACATGGGCCCATAGTGGTGGATTTTCAAGGTCTCTAGCTCACATGTTACTGGAAAAAGGCTATAGGCTGCAATCTGTCTCGTTATTTGCTTACTGCTTCAATTCTATTCCAATGGCTAGAAACCGGTTTCTACCCTTAAAATAAAAAACCAGTTCGGAACCGCCGGTTTTTGAAGGAACCAAACCGGTTTCTAGAAAAACCAATGTTGACCGGTTTTGGTTTCGGAATTTTTTCGGTTCCGGTTTTTTTGGCCACCTCTAGCCCTATGGCACCAAGCCATACCGCATTTCATGTTATAAGGCGTTGCACCGAATCCACCAACCAAGTTATAGGGCTTTTTTTCTTCTTCTTATGTTTTATCTTAAAAGCTGTGAGGTACGAGGTGTGGTATAACTTGAGTAATAAAAAAAGATGTTTTTGAATTAAGTTATAAATTTTGAATTATAAAGAAAATACGAAAAACTGAAGGCAAAATTTTGCTATAGTCAAGCAACTAGGGCTAAAAAAAAAAGTATATTCCAAAATGGTAGTATATCTTTAACTTCAAAAGTACAACTCTTTTTAATCTTATCTTGTTTAAACCAAAGCACTTGTTACCCAAAGTCCAAACCATCATACCCAAAAACAATGTCACCACCATCTTTAATAACCCCAATTCCCAAACCCTAATCCCCAAAATCCAATCCAAATATGTCACAAAAATTAAACAATCATTTCACCACCACAATTGAATCCCCAACATCATCATCAGGTTTATTCCTTGACAACAATAACACACTCCCTCATTACATACTCAAAAATAGTACCCATTTCAGTTCCGGCCGCCGGAGCAGTGTTTTCCGGCAAAAAGATTGGATTTTGAGAAATGGGTTTTGCTCAGTTAGTCTTTCTGGTAAGGGTAGTGAGAGTTTGAATGAAAAATGTGCGGCGGCGGGTGACGGCGGTGGTGGCCGGAGTTGCTCCGGCGAGGGTTTCCGGCGGAAAGAGTGGGTTTTGGGAAATGGGTTTTGTTCAGTTAGTTTTTCTGTTAATGGTAGTGAGAATTTGAGTAAAAAGTTTGTGGCGGCGGATGGCGGCGGCGGCAGTGGTGACGGCGGCGGCGGTGTTTTCCAGTGGAAAGATGGGATTTTGGGAAATGGGTTTTTGTCAGTTAGTTTAAATGTTAATCGTAGTGATGAGATTGGTGGGGATTTGGGTAAAAAGTTAGTGGCGGCGGTTGACAGTGGTGGTGGTGGTGATGGTGGGGTGGTGAAGAAGAAGGTGGGGTTGAGGTTGAGAGGGAAACCGGCTGCGGTTAATACTACTAAGCATTTGTGGGCTGGGGCTGTTGCTGCTATGGTTTCAAGGTTTGTGCTTTTTTTAAAGATCGGAATTATTTAGCGTTTATATATGAATTTTGGTTATTGTGGTCAAAGGAAAGTGGTAGATGGTCAATGCTTGGTTTGATGAGAATTCGTTAATGTCGGCGAAATTGGCGAAATTTGTGGAATAGATGAGGTGTTATAACTGATGCTAGTGTGGTTCTGATTGCCGTTGTGTTTTGAGGGTGATTATGGGATTATTGGTCTTTAAGCGTGGTTAAGTATTAGCTATGGCGAAAATGACTGCGGTTATCTGATTGTTTAGTGGTCATTTTATAATGTAGATTCTTAAAAAAAAGAATTTCGAAAACCCACAATACCACAAGTAAAGATGACACGGGAATTGTTGGTGAGATTTCAAACAGGGAAATTAGCTCACTTGTAAACTTGTCCAAGATCTACGGAAGAGATGAAGCGAAGATAATGTTGATTCATAAGATTTGTAACCAAGATACAGGCATCCGACATGATGATGATGATGTTCGGGTCTATGCTATATGGGGCATGGGTAGCATCGAAAAAACCACACTAGCTCAATATGTTTAGCACCATGAAACAGTGAGAACAAATTTCGATTTAAAGTCTTGGTGTATGTTTCTAATGAGTTTGATGATAGGCGAATTATAAAATCAATATGCGGCTTAGAAGATCCACAGTTAGATGCGATGCCAGTATGCCTTCAAAACAAGTTACGAGTTAAGATTTTTTTTTTATTGTCATGGATGATGTGTGGATCGAAAACAAGTACATGGAAAAGTGGGATGAGTTATGTAAAGCATCAAGTTCCGGAGCAAAAGGCAGCACCGTTATGGTAACGGCACGGAAAAGTGGGATGAGTTATTTAAAATGAATTTGTCCTCACCGTTTCATGGATGTAAACATATTGAGCTAGTGTGGTTTTTCCGATGCCACCCATGCCCCATATAGCATAGACCCGAACATCATCATCGTCATGTCAGATGCCTATATATTTGTTACAAATCTTATGAATCAACATTATGTTCTCTTCCGTAGATCTTGGACAAGTTTACAAGTGAGCTAGTTTCCCTGTTTGAAATCTCACCACCGATTCCTGCATCATCTTTACTTGTGGTATTGGGAGTCAGTTTAAACAAACAATAGCACAATTACAAACACTATGCCTGCATTCATTATGCTGGTGCTGATTATTTTGTATCACAGGCATTCTTGAAATGCAATGCCAAACACCTCCTAATATGTTTAGGTTTTCAACATAATGCATACTACTTTTGAGTTTTGAAATTAATAGCTTTATCGCTTAGGTCAAATTTGTATGTGGTATTGAATTTAGAGCCGATGGAGCGAATTTAAGTAATGCAAACAACTTTATGTTTATGACTTATGAGTCACTAAACACCGATGGAAATGTATACTAGATGGTTATGGTGCAAATATAAGGTGAATTGGTGCTGAAATTCTTGTTCAGTGCAGATAATAGTGTTTCAACTGGTCTGATATGTCGACATAGAATAGTGTTGGCAGACTTACTTGTCTAGTTATGTCTGATATAAGTAGAATGTTGTTGATGTATAGTTTCTGTTCTTGTATTGGATTTTGGGGTTTGTCCAAATCCTTTCCTATATACTTAAGATGTACCTATGTTTTTGATGATTAATATATTTCACCTTTGCACCAAAAAAAAAGGCAAAGCCGCAAAGGCAACTGACTCGACTATCCCCTACATCTTGAGTTATGTGAGAAGTGCAAAAAGACGAGGGTAAAAGTGAAGTATGATTGTAAATGATTCTAAATTATCTATATGACGATGTAGAGACATAGGATAAGAGCACATACGAAGAATACAAAGGTCAATTCCTTAGATGTTGGTTATTAAATACCTTAAAATACAAAGGTAAATATCTCAGTATACTATTGAAGTTTAGATGCTCTTTTATCCATTAGGATGTCTAGCTAAACAAATTTCTTTTAACAGAACTACTGTTGCGCCTCTCGAGAGACTAAAGCTGGAATATATGGTTCGTGGTGAACAGAAAAATCTCTTTGAGCTAATTAAATTCATTGCTTCCTCTCAAGGTCTACGAGGCTTCTGGAAAGGAAACTTTGTCAACATTCTTCGCACCGCTCCGTTTAAGGCCCTCAATTTTTGTGCTTATGATTCATATAGAAAGCAACTTCTTAGGTTAACCGGAAATGAAGAAACAAGTAATTTTGAAAGGCTTTTTGCTGGTGCCGGTGCTGGCATGACTGCTAGTATTCTTTGCTTACCACTTGACACTGTAAGTTCTATTGAATCTTTTCGTATAATTATATTTGACTTTTGTGGTCAAACATGAACTTAAGAACTCTATGTACACTTATTAGGATCTTTAGATTTTAGCAAGGATATGCTTTTTGTGATTCAAATAATAACTTGTTACTAATAATGTTATTTTTTAGGAAAATCAACTAGGAGATGTTTTGATTTAAGTTTTGAAACTCATTATTCGACTATTGGGACTTGTAAGCAGATGCTAAACTCAAGTACGCAACCATCAGTTGTTAATGTTTCGATAAACAAATTATTTATGATTATTTATTGGATTATCTGATTATTATGTATTACAAGATAATCCAAACACTATTTCATATATCTTGTTTTCTCTATAGCTGTTTATGTGATTCTGATAATTCAAAATCACGTTATCATTAATCAAGTCACAAATCCAAATAAGAACCCCCTTAAATCTTATTATGACAAATCAATTATGAACTATCTCTCTTTGTTAGGAAAAAAACGAACGATTTTTTTTTTTTTTTGGGTAACCATAGTTTCCGACCTTTGGGTCGGGGCTTGAGCCCATCGCAACGAAGACTGAATCTGGGTAAAGCCCTCCCCTTTGGGAAGGTTGGCGTGGCCACTTCAGGGCTGTTTGCACCAAGCACGATTTGACTCTGAGACCTCTCACATTTTAGTGATATGACAGTCACACCTTATACCAACTTGGCTGCCCCTCAGTGGTTAAATACATTCTTATTTTAAATAGAATTTGGTTATATCAATAAAAACCTGTTTTTTTTACTAAATAAATGAATTTAAACTTAAGAACTACCTTAATTGAAATTTACTTATTCTTATTTTCTTTTCCTGATAATCATAATCGTTAATCCTATTATTAAAACCAACCATATTCCTTTGCTATTGAATTCTTGATCAAAGTTACTTATCTTTTAGATACGAACAAAGTTGGTGGCGCCNGCATTGCGTTTTGAGGGTGATTATGGGATTATTGGTCTTTAAGCGTGGCTAAGTATTAGCTATGGCGAAAATGACTGCGGTTATCCGATTGTTTAGTGGTCATTTTATAATGTAGATTCTTAAAAAAAAAATAGAATTTCGAAAACACTCGATTCCACAAGTAAAGATGACACGGGAATCGTTGGTGAGATTTCAAACAGGGAAATTAGCTCACTTGTAAACTTGTCCAAGATCTACGGAGGAGATGAGAAGAAGATAATGTTGATTCATAAGATTTGTAACCAAGATACAGGCATCCGACATGACGATGATGATGTTCGGGTCTATGCTATATGGGGCATGGGTAGCATCAGAAAAACCACACTAGCTCAATATGTTTACCACCTTGAAACGGTGAGGACAAATTTCGATTTAAAGTCTTGGTGTATCATGTATGTTTATAATGAGTTTGATGATAGACGAATTATAAAATCGATATGCGCCTCAGAAGATCCACAGTTAGATGCGATGCAAGTATGCCTCCAAAACAAGTTACGAGTTAGGAATTTTTTTATTGTCATGGATGACGTGTGGATCGAAAACAAGTACATGGAAAAGTGGGATGAGTTATGTAAAACATCAAGTTCCGGAGCAAAAGGCAGCACCGTTATGGTAACGACACAGAAAAGTGGGATGAGTTATTTAAAACGAAATTTGTCCTCACCGTTTCATGGTTGTAAACATATTGAGCTAGTGTGGTTTTTCCGATGCCACCCATGCCCCATCTAGCATAGACCCGAACATCATCAACGTCATGTCGGATGCCTATATATTGGTTCCAAATCTTATGAATCAACATTATGTTCTCTTCCGTAGATCTTGGACAAGTTTACAAGTGAGCTAGTTTCCCTGTTTGAAATCTCACCACCGATTCCTGCATCATCTTTACGTGTGGTATTGGGAGTCAGTTTAAACAAAGAATAGCACAATTACAAACACTATGCCTGCATGTTTCATTATGCTGGTGCTGATTATTTTGTATCACAGGCATTCTCGAAATGCAATGCCAAACACCTCCTAGCATGTCTAGGTTTTTAATATAATGCATACTACTTTTGAGTTTTGAAATTAATAGCTTTATCCCTTAGGTCAAAAATTTGTATGTGGTATTGAATTTAGAGCCGATGGAGTGAATTTAAGTAATGCAAACAACTTTATGTTTATGACTTATGAGTCACTAAACACCATGGTAACTAAAGGCAAAGCCGCAAAGGCAACTGACTCGACTAGCCCCTACATCTTGAGCTATGTGAGAAGTGCAAAAAGACGAGGTAAAAGTGAAGTATTGTAAATGATTCTAAATTGTCTATATGACGATGTAGAGACATAGGATGAGAGCACATACGAAGAATACAAAGGTAAATTCCTTAGATGTTGGTTATTGAATACCTTAAAATACAAAGGTAAATACCTCAGTATACTATTGAAGTTTAGATGCTCTTTTATCCATTAGGATGTCTAGCTAAACAAATTTCTTTTAACAGAACTACTGTTGCGCCTCTCGAGAGACTAAAGCTGGAATATATGGTTCGTGGTGAACAGAAAAATCTCTTTGAGCTAATTAAATTCATTGCTTCCTCTCAAGGTCTACGAGGCTTCTGGAAAGGAAACTTTGTCAACATTCTTCGCACCGCTCCATTTAAGGCCCTCAATTTTTGTGCTTATGATTCGTATAGAAAGCAACTTCTTAGGTTAACCGGAAATGAAGAAACAAGTAATTTTGAAAGGCTTTTTGCTGGTGCCGGTGCTGGCATGACTGCTAGTATTCTTTGCTTACCACTTGACACTGTAAGTTCTATTAAATCTTTTCATATAATTATATTTGACTTTTGTGGTCAAACATGAACTTAAGAACTCTACGTACACTTATGAGGATCTTTAGATTTTAGCAAGGATATGTTTTTTGTGATTCTAATAATAACTTGTTCCATATAACGTTATTTTTAGGAAAATCAATTAGGAGATCATTGAATTTATGTTTTGAAACTCATTATTAGACTATTGGGACTTGTAAGCAGACGCTAAACTCAAGTACACAACCATCAGTTGTTAATGTTTCGATAAAAAAATTATTTATGATTATTTATCAGATTGTGTTGGATTAATTTCATATATCACCCTACTTTCATGATTAATTTCATATATACCCATAGTGCCAAGTATTGAATGCATAATGTATAATGATTTTAATGCATGTTTGGGTATATATGAAATTTCCAACTAAAAGGAGGGGAGATATGAAATTGCCTTCTATTTTTTTTTTAGTTGTTTATGTGATTCTGATAATTCAAAATCACGTTATCATTAATCAAGTCACAAATCCAAATAAGAACCCCCATAACTTATTATGACAAATCAATTATGAACTATCTCTCTTTGTTGGGAAAAAAACCAACGATTTTTTTTTGGGTAACCATGGTTTCCGACCTTTGGGTCGGGGCTTGAGCCCATCGCAACGAAGACTGAATCTGGGTAAAGCCCTCCCCTTTGGGAAGGTTGGCGTGGCCACTTCAGGGCTGTTTGCACCAAGCACGATTTGACTCTGAGACCTCTCACATTTTAGTGATATGACAGTCACACCTTATACCAACTTGGCTGCCCCTCAGTGGTTAAATACATTCCTATTTTAAATAGAATTTGGTTATATCAGTAAAAACTTGCTTTTTTTACTAAATAAATGAATTTAAACTTAAGAACTACCTTAATTAAAATTTACTTATTCTTATTTTCTTTTCCTGATAATCATAATAATTAATCCTATTATTAAAACCAACCATACTCTTTTGCTATTGAATTCTTGATCAAAGTTAATTATCTTTTAGATACGAACGAAGTTGGTGGCACCAGGTGGCGAATCCTTAGGTGGCGTGATAGGAGCGTTCCGCCACATCATCCAAACTGAAGGGTTCTTTTCACTTTACAAAGGACTAGTTCCTTCAATTTTAAGCATGGCACCTGCAAGTGCAGTCTTTTATGGAGTGTACGACATATTAAAATCAGCTTATTTAAATTCACCCGAAGGAAAGCAAAGAATCAAGTACATGAATAAACAAGGCGGAGACTTAAACATCTTGGAACAATTAGAATTGGGACCAGTGAGAACGTTATTACACGGGGCCATTGCTGGTGCTTGTGCGGAGGTCGCTACTTATCCCTTTGAAGTTGTCAGAAGACAGTTGCAGTTGCAAGTTAGAGCAAATAAAATGAGCGCGTTAGCAACATTTTCCAAGATTGTTGAGAATGGAGGTGTTTCGGCTCTTTATGCAGGACTTATCCCTAGTTTACTGCAGGTTTGTTCTTATCTTTCTTATTTATTTATTCTCCCTTTTATTGGTTAGTAGATGATGGTAAAAGTAATTTTTGGGTCCCTTTTATTATAACAAAATGATGCTCCCTCTGTCCCGAAGAAAATGCAACATTTATTGTTTATTTTTGTAGGTAGTCAATCCTATTCACCTTTTTACCTATTGGTAATTTCATCGGGAATGAAAAAAAATTTAATATTGGGACCACAGGTGTTAGGGGGAATTTTGGGTGTATTAATAAACATTTATTCAGATATAATAAAGGCGCATTTTGGGTATTTTCAAACTTTAAGACGTTTTTGTTAACCTATGTGCCAAGTCAACCATTGTATTTTTATGGGGACGAAGAGGATGCATATGATACTTGGTAAATATATACTCACTTGACTTTCGAGATACAAAAGTTGCTTAGCGAGATTTGATGTTTCTATGTTCTTAACTCCTAATACTTTATATCGATTATAATCCCTCAATGCATGTACGTGTTTGTCCCAAACACCACAAACATCCTCGTAAGTGTTAAAGTCAGTAAAATAATTCACTTGACAAGTAAAAGTCCATGCGGGATCGAATGTTTATGAGTGGCGATGATGCATGAATATATGTATGAATAGAACATGGTTTTTGAAAATGTTTTTGACTTGCTGTCAAACTTCTGAAGCATTATACTCTCTAAAGCAAACAGTTTATGGGGAGTGTTCGACTATTATTCTAATATATATTTTGGTATGAATGACCTTTTTGGAGCTTTTTGAGAGCATCTTTGAATGAAACTGCTGTTTGTGTCGATCTTTATTTACGTCTATTCTCTTGCCCCTCACAACAGGTAGATTTTCACGATTACAGTCATCTTCCCACTTTTCAAGTTATGCATGATATGGTAGTATTGGATTTTGCGCTTGGTGCTTCGAGTTTTAACGATCATATTTGATGGTGTTGATTGTTTGGCTAATCCTGACTTTTTGAGGAAGTAATAGATATAACAACGATATAATAAGGGCATGTAAGTCAATAGTTAGTATCAAATTGATTATTCATTTGACCCCAGAATAACCGTATGTGCCTAAATAACCATACACTCATAAGGAGAAGTAGCTTACCAAATGGATTGAAATAATAGTCAATAGATTTCATTTTCTTACAAACAAACACTCAAAACACCACCTTACGATAATGCTGTTCGCTTCGATGCTTCATAAGGGTAGTCTTCAATTTCTCAGGTCAAACATTTGAAATTTACGCATGCTCGTTTAGAATCCATGTTAGAACTATTCCATACTAAGCTGTTATTCTAATTAGATTTTAGATAGAATCCATTATCTTATATGTTTCATTAGAGGCAAGCTTTGGATGAAGGTCAAATGGTCACGTTTTAGATTCATGCATGATTGTATGCTGACTCCCTTCGATATATTAATTAGCAGGAGGCTCTGGGCGATAAAATGAATAATTATGTACATAATCACTAAGATGCTTAGAGATTAAAATTGACTTTTGTTCAACTGACTTGAATGAATATCTGAATAAACATATACATCGCTATTTCCTAATAAATGAAATATGTTAATAGTTATTATATTCGTTGAATGCAAAAACGATTTTATTTATGGACAATCATAGTATCATACCGAGATAATTAAGGGTAATACTAGTGCGGGGGTCCTCTCCTTTTAGGTTTGACTTGTGAGGTCAAATGGTCCCCGTTCATGCATTCTTGCATCAAAGTTTGCACGTGTGAAAACATACTTTTTTCAACACATTCTGTGATCTGATTTTGTATTGTCGCTCAAGATCAAGAAATTTATCATTTTTATGCAGACATCTATTAAAAGTTTGACTTGTTAAATTCTCAGGTATTACCTTCAGCTGCAATAAGCTACTTTGTTTACGAGTTCATGAAGATCGTTCTCAAGGTGGAGTAACTTTTACATAACAATTCCTTGATACATTGATTCATAGATGTAAGTTTACTACAAAACATTACCATGTTGATAGCCATTTTCTGGATTGTAATTCTTTAGCTACAGAACAAAATTATTTACACTTCTTTCAGATCGTTAATTAGTATGAAAGAAATTTTGGTCACACGGCGGCTAATATTTGCTTCACAGTTGACAATGATGCCATTATAAAAATGTAGTTTTATCGCCAGTTTGTAACTTTTTTTTTTTTTTTTTTTTTTTTTTTTTTTTTTTTTTTTTTTTTTTTTTTTTTTTTTATCATTCAAGTCAATGTTGTTAGATGTCGAAAACAAGATAGGAGTAGTTAATGGTTAATATTGGGGGAGTCATTATCGCTGTTGAAACTTCTAGGAAGCTAATGTAATTTTCGTATCAAAGTCAAATTTTGGTATTAATAATTTGTCTCTTTCACAGTAAATACTACGGAGTATAAATGATTACAAGCACAGGCTACTAAAATGTTTAATGCTCCAATTGTTTGTTTGTTTTTTTTTTTTTTTTTTTTTTTTTTTTTTGGGAAAAGTAATGCTCCAATTATCAAAGTTATCTTTTAATTAATACTAGGCGAGTATCCGTGCATAGCAACGGTTCCTAGCGGCAGATAGTTAACGATTTGTGATATTGTGGTGAGTGTTTTGTGTAGCTTTCAAAATAGAACGTGAACAGATCATAATGTAATTGCAAACGGTTGTACTACACGATAACTAAAGTTTAGGAAAAATTCTTAACATCTATCAAACAACATATAAAAACATTTAATGAAATTCAAAGTAAAACATTACATTAGTTATGAAATAAAAAGTAACAACACACGTTACTCTTCGCGCAAAACTTCTTGATAAACAACATTCGAGGTGTAGATTCCTGCTTGACGGAACTCTTTGACTGGTTTAACCAATACCTTTGTTGTTCTACGGGATATCCCTCTAGACAATGCCACATAAAGCTGGCCATGCGAGAAAACAGAGTCGGGCAAATAGACACCGACATTTGGAATTGTTTGGCCTTGTGCTTTATTAATAGTCATCGCAAAGCTAAGGCGAATAGGGAATTGTGTTCTCTTTAGTTTGAAAGGGAACATGTCTTCTTCAGATGGAGCAAGAGGAATTCTTGGCAAGAGCACTCTAACTCCGGCGTGTTGTCCGACAGCAATCTCAGCGTTGATGACATTAGGGTCAAAACGTTTACATATCAACCTCGTGCCATTACATAATCCATTTGCCGAATCGAGAAAAGAATAATCAGACATCCTATTTTCAAACGCAAGCAATGAGGGGGCAACCCGCTCACATTGAGCGAGTTCAAGAATTCCAAAGGATAGAAGTTTTGGGTGTCGTCTTCTGCTTCATCAAAGCTATAGTAAACCTTCTCTTCGCCCGGAAATCTTTCAATCAATGTATCATTAATGCTGTCAACATGCTCATTTTTAGTGGATAAAATTGCTCTTGAAACTATATCAGTAGATGCATGAGCGTTGGCGGCGAAGCTTCATCAACTTTCGAGGTGTAGATTCCATTATTTGGTAATATATGGTTCAAGGTCTTCCATCCATTTCGCAGTAGCCTTCATCTCTTCTAGAACAAGCTTCATCAAACCTTCAACAGTAGTGCTGTCATTCTCAATTCTATATTCCGCGGCATCTATTATGTCCAACATTGACTTGATCTCTTTATGAACCAAGTCCACCCATATTCGATCTATTTGAGCCGTTGTAGCTCTGGGACGTTGTTCGACATCAACATGAACATCAATCGGAGAGTTTGTTATTGTTTCTGAATTTATCTATAAAACGATACCATGATTAAACAACACTAATGAATTTCGTGAAACACATTATAACCTTAAACTAAAGACGTAATAACAAAGTTAATATACCGTGAGATTTGTAGCAAATTCACAAGAAAGCATGTTGACATCTTGATTATGTGGAACATTTTCTTCATGCGAATTCATAATGGAATCCGTAACTATCAAACCTGTATTTCGAAGTAGAATGTAACATTGTCTAGGGTATTTATAGATATATTTACGTGTTATTTATATCTTGTATTCTTGTATGAAAATAAATGATTTGCACTTATCTTAAATCTTTTGTGTAAATAAATGATTTGCACCTTAAATGTGTAATATGGACTTTTTTTTACCTTGCCAGCCCCTAGTCGATCATTAATGGGGTAACAAAAAATGGAAAGTGTAGATATGGAAACTGTTTGAACGTGAACCATTGTGTCACTTTGCCATGCCCTAGTGAACCATTGTGTCACTTTGCCATGCCCTAGTGAACCATGGTGTTTTCTATGATTTTATGTGGGATTTATGACATGTTCTTGGCTCGTAAATCCATAGTCTGTGTGGACTGTTGTTTGTGTGGATATTGTGAGCATATATAATGGAAGATATATAAATGAAAGACATCAATTCATTCATAGTTTTATAGAAACAGAAACAAAGAAAACAAGGACATAGTTTGTAAACAATGTAAAACAAGATGTTTTAACTTATGAAACGGCAGAAAACATAATTTTAGTCTTCATCGGTCTCACTTTCATTTTCCAAGCAATAAACTCTTTTACGACCGGGTACGAACACTTGACTCGCAACGGTTAGTGGTGGTATTGGTTCTTCTTCACCATCATCGTCATCGTCACTGGATATGACATTTACGTCATCCCAACTCCAATTGATTAAGTTTGGGTTGAAAAAAGGATTAGGATGTGCGGGAGGGTTAGGCATGGGCAGAAGCTGTAAAGAAACAAAAAAAAAATTAAAAAGAGATAAATGACATATTAGAATTATGGTATTGGTTCCATTATGCCAAACAAATAAACGAATGGCAAATCTAATAACAAGAACATAACACATATGATGGCTTCAACCATCCAATGCGAAACAATGCCAAACAATGTAGGACTAATGCATTTTACATAATTACATTTATATTTGGTATTACCCCTGCAAATGAATGCGAAACAATGCCAAACAAATAAAGGATACGAAGAAGGTATTACCTGAAGATCATCATTAACATTTTTTTGATTTGGCAGTTCCATTTGTTGATGGTTATGTCGAGGTTTGCAATAATCATGATGTGGAGGTCGCATGTTTATATAGGCAAAACCTAATACAAATTTGAGCATCAACAAAATCATTTTCCCGCCCACTTATGTTTGGCATATATCTTTCCAGTAATGCATTTTCCCGCCCATTGAAAGCCAGCCGTGTAAATGTGGAATTTCCATAGATAGTGTGATCAGTTTCAACTTCGACCCATTGAAAGCCAGGCGTATAAATGTGGAAATTCAGCCTAATTAGTTCCAATTAATTCCAGCATTGTAAATTACTTTCAGTTTCCTAAAGCGCCATATATAGTTTCAGGGGCAAAATCAGGATTGACTGAAAATTCAGTTTTTCCACAATTCCACATTCCCCTTTAACCATTTTTGCTTTATAAGTAGTAAAGATATAATTAGGAAAGGACACACAGACCCACTCTTATCATGTGTCTAAAGGCACATGTTAGAAAAACCCATATAATTATATAAGCAATATGAGTATACCAAAAACCAATATAATATAAAACAACATGGGTCAACTTTTTTGATAAAAGATGGATACAATTTTATTCAATATAATGATAATAGTACATCTTTCATAACTCTTATACGAGCACATTAGAACTCTACCCTTTAAAACGATCTCGTCATTACATCTTACCACCCAATTAGCTATACTATGAGCAACTTCATTCGCTTCTCTTTTAATAAATGATCATTGACACGTACTAAAAGCTAGTGAAATAGATAGCATTTGTGAAAACATGTTGGCAATTTGTAAAAGTAGATCTGCTACGCAGTGCATTAACTAGGCTCAAAGAGTCTGATTCAAAAACAACATTCGGGAAACTTCTGCTTCAAGAATGACTCATAGTCCATATTGGTATTGGTATCATTTGCATGCACATATATGAAATCTATTCAACATGGCATTAGGGAATTTTAAATAAGAGTTAACTACATTTTTGGTCCTTGTGGTTTACCGGGTATAACGGGTTTGGTCCAATACTTTAAAAAGTAACGGATCCTGTCTTGAATCCGACGACCTGTAACACTTATGGTCCATTTTTCACGACCCGTAATACAAATATCACCTAAAAACGTTATTTATATTTTACGATCTTTGCTAAATTTTTTTTAACGACAAAGTGTAAACTTTAATTTTTAGCAACACATAAATATAGCTTAAGTCTTTAATTATTAGACTTTATTTCAAACTAAACATCACATTTGCTATATTTACATTTCACATTAACATAACATTTTCATATTTTTAAAAATAGAAAATGTTGCATGACATCATGACATTGTATCATGTGTAATCTTAGAAAGATTTCCAAAATGTCATGGTTGATTTTTTGAGATCTCATGCATATCTTAGATAGATTCTTACTCAACATATCTTATGGTTGACTCAGAATGATCTTGATTAGACTTGTCATTGATATGGAAAGTTTTCTTGAAGAATTACCTGTCAGACCTGGCAGAACCCTCCAGATACAAGGGCGGAACCCTTGTTTTGGTTCCGCCTAATCCGTGGGTTTGCTTATTTGTTTTGGCTATAAATAGCAAGCCACATCCAAGAAATTCTTTATCACTTACAATCATAACTTGCATATACTCTCTCATTTCATTCATCTAACTCAGTAACATTTCATTTGTGTGAGATTCTTTTGTAGCAAAGAAGTTCACAAGTTCATTCGAAAGTTTACAAGTTTCAACACAACGTTGCAAGACTTGTTAGCTTAACATTATGTAAACTCGTGTAGTTTATACTTCATTTGATTGTATCTTTTCAGTAGTGATCGGTTAGTATTTTAGTCCTCAAAATACATAATGTGATGGGAGTGGTTGTACCCTTGTAAAAGAACTCGACATCTTGCTTTGTGTCGGTAATCTTGTGTAAGCAACGTGTAAGGTTTTCTCCACCGGTGAAAGGAGCTTGTTGACTAGTGAAAGAAACTCTCGAGTTGGATACTCGGGGAGTGGAGTAGGGCAAGGAAAAAGAGTCCTTGTAGTCGCACCACTATAAACATCCGTGTTGTGGTTTGATCGTTTCTTACTTTACTATTGCATATTACTTATCGTTTATTACTTTCAATTGTTGATTGCACGTAAAGTTTTCAAAGTTAATTAAGTTAAAAACCGGTAAACTATTCAACCCCCTTCTAGTTTTCTACAACTTACATACCCATTTTTTAGCTGAATTCAAAGAAAAAAATGCCTTTCGCATTTATCATAACTACTCCACGCATTCTTTACAAAGTTTTCAACCACCGGGTACGCAACTCTCTTGCCAAGAAAAAGCCCATAGACAGTATTCTTGAAACATTCCTTAACCTCTAAGACTGATCTTATAGAAATGACATCATCAGCCCTATGACCTGCCGTGGCTATTAAGATACGAAAGTTAGAAATATTCTTACCTGGTTCACCATTAATACTGGTCCCAACATTACTCGACTTATCACCTCTTGTGTTCTCGATGGCTTCCCATCGTCAACCAATTGAACAAGTTTTCATTCCATCTAAGGAAACGTTTGTGTCCATATCATCATTCAATACATTGGCAAAAGATGGAGACCCTATACCGATCGACTTAACGCTCCCGTCAACCATCACCGAAGCAACATTTCCATCAGATGTTGAGACATCTACACTACCAGACGTTACCTTGTTCTCCAACGTGTTCTGCCAACCAAAAGCCTCAGATAGGCTTGGAAACGATCCCATTCCAGCAACACAGTTATCCGCATTTAAAGTAACTCTAGAAACCCTTTCATTCGTACGAACATCGTTCCCCTCGTTCACGGTAACAGGGACATTACTTTTCAAAGGGCAGATCATGTGTATTCAACTCCTTATTGTCCTAATCCTTATCAATCTTACGACCAACCCCTTTCCCTCCTGAATCCAGAAAGCCTTGTTTCCTAGTCACACCATGCAAAACACCATGTAACCCAACTACCCATGTCAATCTAAGAACACCCTATTACAGTACTGAACACGACCACACCGTTGAAACCCTATTCCAACAAGTGGCGATGTCAAATCAAGACTTGATATAGATACAAACCAATAATGTTTGTTGTTCTAGCATTTCTCTTTTCCCTTTTCAAAATTTCCATTTTATTTTACTCTATGAGTTTTTATTTAGATTTATGGTATTAATTTGTTTATTTGTGTGTTTGATGGGTTTTTATAGGGTTTTTTGCGTGTTATTTGTCGAGGTTACTATGGGTTTCTCAGATTGTATGCATGTGTTGAGATGTCTTGATTTTGTTTCATGTGTATTTTTTCTAAGAAGTGTGTGTTTGTGATGTGTAAGGAAAGCTTTAAATTTATAATACTAGTTTCACCGATTTTAATAAACCAAACACACGGGTAAAGTATAACCCCCGTTGGTAGTATTAGTTTTAAGGTAAGACCAGGTCGTATCCACAGGGACTTAGTTCGTTCAGATTAAGTATAACAATTGGTAAAAGTAAAAAGTAACGATTATAGGAAATAAAAGGAATTCAAATATTAGATAATCTAGTGACAATGTTTATGTTTGATCTCAGTTTGATAAAGGAGCACAACTTATAAGAAAGCTATTTTCGTCAAAAGAGCAATTTCATAACTCGTAGGTTCAATTCAAGATTTATATCTACCCATTAAGTGATTTCTCTCGAAATAGTATTTCATATCAAGTCTAGATTATTATTGATTCTTTTAAGTGGATTTCTCCTTTCAAAGACTAGTAACGCAGACAAGTTCCTAGAATTGCGTTTAACACATTGGTTCTTTTGACCTATCCCAACATATTATAGTCAACCAGTTTCAATAAACAAACGTAATAAGACTAGAAATGAAATAGATCACAATATAAACTCGAAATTGGTAGAGATCAAAACATAATCATAAGTCGCTTTATTATATTCACATATCCAAGCAATCACAAGAGGTTTAGCCTCTCATGGCTAATGAGTTCATAATAACAGAAGTGAGTAAATGGTAAACAAGAGACATACAGATTGGTTTGATCAAATGATTACACAAGTGTCACAAGTAACCAAGAATTCGACACTAACAAGTATATACCACTCCTTATTCTGATTCGTTCACCCCCGTAACTTGGCTCTGGATCACGTACTGCTTCGAACTTAACTTTGTGAAATTGATTACAGAGTGGAGAGTTCAAATGCTTGCAAATGATCTCTATTTATAGGCGATCTGATAGGCGAAGTACGACGCACTTAGTTTCTGAGTGCGGCGCACTTTCTTATTTTCTTGGCGCCAAAGTTTCATAAATGCAGAGGAAGTACGGCGCACATAGTTTGTAATACCGGCGCACTTTTATTTATCTGACTTCCTTTGACCGAGAGGTAAGTGCGGCGCACTTATTTGTAAAACCCCCGCACTTGGCTTGCATGAAAAGCTAATCATGGAAGACTTCATTATTTATTCACTTCAAGTGGCGAAATAGTAGGTTTTTAGGTGTTTCATGCTCAGACCATCCAATAGTGAACCTGCATTCATTTTATGCTATTAAGTACCGAAAGTTCACGTAAAATGATCATAAAATATACAGAATAATACTCAAGAAATAAGTATAATTAGAGTGTTATCAGTTTGTCTGTTACATGAATGGAGTGTGCGGTTTTATTTTGTATGCTTTTTACTTATGTTTTTTTTCATGCGTTTGGGTTTTACCAAACAACAAAGAGACACGTTGTCTTATAATTGCTTTTGTTTTTTACGTTTGATTTTGTTGGTGACATTTTTTTGTGAAAAGATGAAAAATATGACTCCCAATCAGTATGTACAATACAATCATCATTTAAAGGGCAATGGACATATCCCAAATACCCCTTACAATCAGCAATCAAAAAATAAAATACAACATTCAAATTACTATACTTGGTACATATACTAATTGAACTATATACATCACTTAACTATTCTTAAATTCACCTATATACTTCACCAAATTCACCAAGCATCATATGATATACCAACTCTATAACCACATTTCCTCCTTGCAAGATTACCTTGAAACTATTAGCAGCTACATCCTCACAAATGGAAACAATGTCTTATCACAGGGAGGCATCATCATAAGAGTAGTATCACTAAGAGCTAGTTCAACCAATCAAAGGCTATATTTCCATACTCAATTCAGATGTAACCTGTATCTATATACAACAATACATGACATGAATAAGCATGGTATCACCATTAATTTGAACTCTACCAATTACCAAATAGGAAGCTCTATGTATATCTACAATAAAGGATTACATTTCCTTCTTGCAAGATTATTCTAAAACCATATGCAATTACAACCTCACATATAGTCTCAAAATAATATTACAACCGGGCATCATCCATGAAAAAAGATCACATAAAGCAAATTCAATATTGCTTATCAGAATTCAAAAGCTTCTAACAAATCAAGGCAGTCCCATCTTCATGACTCACCCTATTTATTACAATGTAATGAATTCTGCTTCACAGTTGATCCTTCTCACAATTATCAAACTTGAAACTGATTTCCCATTCTTATGCAAATTTTAGCACATGGAATATGTTCAAGACTTTCATACTCAACAGTCTCATTTTTATGTAGTCAATAATAATCCCAAGGAGTACCTCATCCTCTTTTCCTTAGTGAATAACATTTTATTCCTTTCTTGCCAAATATAGTACACATCGGCCGTAAAACTAAGTCTACAAACCACACTTTTAATTGCCTTGTTTTTTTAACTAAGTATCCATGTATTGTACAATATCATTCCATTCACTTTGAATATCACTAGCACACATCTTCCTCTTCAGAGCATTCCAAACCCTTTAAGCATAATCACATTGAAAGAAAAGATGACTACGAGAATCCATACATGATGAGCACAATGAGCATCTCATAATATTATCCTTATTCCATCTCATAATCATGTCTTGAGTCATCAACCTTTGTTGGTGATTCTTAGAAGTTCTATTTAGTCCAACAAGAATTTAATATTCTTTAGCTATAATGGTTCATGAAAGATTGGGAGTAATGGTGGTTGGTGAAGTTTCACACTTGAGTTATCAAGATACACATATGCTTGATTGTTATTAAATAACATGGAATTATAGTTAAAGTTTCAGAATAATTTCAACCAATAAAAATTAGAAAACTTATTATTAACTGCGAAAGCTATAATGTGTATTAAAGGCGTGTTTGGTTTGCTACCAGGAATCTTATTTTGTATATAGATTTGATAAGAGGGTGATATGGGATTAAATATATGACTACTATTCTTTTGTTTGGTGATATGGTTATAATATATAGATGACCCGATCCAACAACTAAAAGTCCTTAAGTGATATAAACCTACCTCTCTCCCCCTATCAAGCTATCATTTTAAACATTTTTTCTTGGAATCAAACCATTCCCTCATTCCAAAACCGATCTACCAAACGTTCCTTAAGAAACTTTATAACATTGTACAGTTTAATTTTTCCATATGGTTAACACAAGTAAGAAACCAGTAGTCACCACTGTCAAAACACGTTACTCAAGTATTAATATTTATAGGTGTGTATGTTGCAGTATATTGTATAAGAAGAAGAAAATAGTACTACGTACAATACTTTATTTAAGAGGCATGGTCACATGAACAAGACAAGAGGGATGTACGGATGTATAATGAAAATGACTAGATGATAAACTTATATAGAAAGTATTGACTATGTGTTGGGTCACCAAATTTCCCCAAGCTTCCTATTAACTAGGATTTGAACATAAAATAACCTAAGTGTTAGATTCCCTTAAACTTAATCAAGTCACTGAGTGAACAGTCACTCAGTGAGTCATCTTCAGGATGCTTAGAACAAGTCTAACGAAGAAAGGTTTTCCATTCAGTGAGGCGGACTCTCAGTGAGTGGCATCTAAGCCAAAGAAGAAGGTGATGGATTCAGTGAGTGATGACAATAGCTCACTGAATCCCCATGTCTCCTCACCAACTATGAAGACTGAAGAAAGCTATCTGAAGACTGAAGAATAGGCGGGATTGGG
>LBNU01029043.1:356480-391274 GCA_014162995.1 Artemisia annua
TGAGTGAACAGTCACTCAGTGAGTCATCTTCAGGATGCTTAGAACAAGCCTAACGAAGAAAGGTTTTCCATTCAGTGAGGCGGACTCTCAGTGAGTGGCATCTAAGCCAAAGAAGAAGGTGATGGATTCAGTGAGTGATGACAATAGCTCACTGAATCCCCATGTCTCCTCACCAACTATGAAGACTGAAGAAAGCTATCTGAAGACTGAAGAATAGGATTGGGGGGGGGAGGGGGGAAGTTTGAATTGCTTTAATAAAGTGCTTTATCATTTTATAAGTCAAACTTTCCTTATTTGACTACAATCCAGCCTATGCCAAAAAGTGTTATCTGTCTTCTAACCCAATATGGGTTGCTTTTAACAGAGAACAAAATCTTCTAAGATTTATCTTATGAAGTCTTTAATCCCTTGGGTAATAGTATGTATTATACTTGTGTATAAATAGGATTATAAAGAGAAGAAAAGCCAAGTTTTTGTAATTAATGCTTAGACATTCACAAACCCTTTTCTCCTCCAAAGAACATACTTGTACTCGAGATAGCTCGATTGTACCTTAGTTGTCACTTAAGCTTAGCTTAATTTTAGTGAGGAGAAACACACCACACTTGTCATTTCAATCCCAAGAGTTTATTCCGCAAACATTTGGGTATAATTCTTTTGATTAATTTCTAATAAAGAGTTAAACGTTGAAAAACATTGTCTCCTATCTTTTACGTTTGTTATTTTCAAGTTATTAATCATAGCATCATTATTCCATGGAACTTGGTTAGATTAACTTTGTAGTTAACCATTAACCAAGAAAAAGGGACCAACACTATGAAGTATTGACTATGAAGTATTGATATAGGTTTTACCAACCAGGTTTTAATATTTATAAGTTGCTCGTTTACCTAAGGTCTACCTAATGCACTATCGGGCAGTGTACCCGGTCGTGTGAGGTATAGCTAGTTGGTAAAGCCGAGGTCGTCCCAAGATCTATGCGTGTGGAGTCTATCTAAGTTTAGTGTCACGTTTAAAAGGGGATTTATGATTGTAGAGATTAATTAACTAATAAATGTAAATGACAAGACAAGTAAATAAATAGAAGAAAATCAGTAGGGAGAAGCAGTGTTAACCTAATTACTACTCTTGTTATTATTATGATTAGTTTTCTATCAAGTACATCCTATCGTTTCTTTCGTCTGGGGGTTATATACATTTAGGATCAGAGGGTTAAATCACCTAAATCTATCTTACACCTTGTCCTATTCCCGCCTATTGTAAAGACGAGAGTTCATCGGTCGGCGTGAACCTACGAAGATGCAAGAGTCATTAAGTACCTCTACTAACGTGGACAAGTCTCGCGGGATGCGGGTATTGGTCACATCTTACACCCCCTCTAGCTCCTTTAAGCATATCGCATTGGCAGGTGGCCCTAGGGTTAATTCGCACATGTATGGTGATATTTCTATCACCAAGTTACATCCTCATTGGCTTGGGTCCTAGGGTTAATTCACCAAGCCTCCAAGGAACTACCAATACTCAACACTACCAAAACTAGAGTGTCCTAAGACTAGCCAAAAAAGTATACAAACAAGACAATGATAGATGCATAGAAAACTAAATCATAACAATAACAATTTCATAACAAGGCTAACACCAAGAGGTGTTTAGCCACTCATATTAATAATTGAGTAAAACAAGAATGTAATATCACAAATGAAAACATGAATCGAATACAAATCAAAGGATTGAATAAACTTATGATTGGTGTGTGAATTCTCCCTTGGAAATGACTTGTATGCAGATTGAACTTCGTTCCTCCTGCTCCCTGAGTTTCTCCCCACTTCTATGTGGTGGAAAGTGAATTTATAAACTCGGAATTAGGGCTGGTATTTATAGGCCCGACTTTGCTCCGGCGTAGCTGGATGAGTTGCTATGCCGTAGCCTTTGTTAATATCAACTAAGTCATAGCTTGATCAAGCGCTACGGGCGTAGTTTCTTCCTTAGATGCTTCTACGGCATAGTTATTTAGGAAACTACGCCGTAACTTCTTCTTTAGCCACGTGAGTTCTTTACTGCCTCATTTTGGGGTCTACGCCGTAGGTGGAGAGTTGCTACTCCGTAGAGCCCTTTAGTAGATCATTACGCCGTAGTCATGGATGAGCTACGCCGTAGTCTTCATAAGAACTTGCTACGGCGTAGGTAGATGAAACCTCTACGCCGTAGTTGGTGCAGAATCCGCATACTTCACATATTTTCTCTTTAGCCTTCCATTTCCGCGTTTCTTCGTTCCTTTGCTTATCTTTGCCCTAAAAACAGAATATTAACAAATAAGAGTATATATCCTAACATATGAATACAAAAGATGAGTAATTAAGGAGAAATTAACACTTAAATCATGGACTTATTTGATGTTATCAAGTATCCTTTTGCAAAAGAACATTGCTATATTGTTGTGTTAAAGAGATTATTATTGTATTTATATAAGAGATTGTTGCATTATATTTGTTTATTATTACGTAGTACATTTGTTTATTTTCATGTATAATGTTTAAATTATTACATTAACACAAATAGATAGAAAACTTAATTGATTAAACATTATCTAAAGTAAATAAATTATTTGCCATTGTTCATTTACTTTTGTTACAAAATACTAGATTATAAATACTAAAAGGTTTCACAAATACTAGTCATGCATATCCATGCAATGCACGTACCTTGATATTTTTATAAAAATAGTTAAACTTTAACATATTTCTTTAAAAGAATATAGTATACCAAAAACTTAATTTTGAACCCAACTTTTATAAATACATTTAATTCTTATTGTTATTATATAAAATATATTTAAATCATTATTTTATAATCACTAATACTAATACGTAAGTTATTGCATGAAACTAATTTCTATATATTATTATAATTTTTTTTTGGTAAAAGGCCTTTCACCTGGTAAAATATATTAATCCAAAAAAATAGTTCACTACAATGGAATGTTGTTAAAATATCACGTTAACCTCAAGCAAACATTTGAACAACTACTAAAGCGTTCATGACATACCATAAATTATCAACTAGCTACACATAACTAGAAAACCAAACCAGAAACAAGCATAAACTAAGATACATCAACCTTTATGCTAAAAAGAGGAAAAACAACCTATCCAAGTCTAATGTCATGGATGACAACAACCATTAACTGGGCCGCAGATAGACCACAATCATTAAAGTAATCATCTTCATAATCATTGTAGTCACATGTACCATCTCTCTATTGCTCCAACAGACTCCTCTTGTTCCCTCCACTACCAAAATAATTAGTCTCGTTAGGATATTCCAGAGCTTCATCATCGTCGCTATCACAAACAACCACATTACCCACATTAGAGAATGGGTTACCCACCTTAGCTGAAGAATTTCAAGTAGAGGAAGAAAAACTAGGTTTAGTAGACGCATCATGCTCCTTGTCTTTCAAATCAACCTTTTTTCGAGGTTTACCATCATCATCCACAAGAGTAACTTTCCACTCAATAATTAGCTTTTCAAGCGTCTCAATTTTTTCAACAATAGGAGTAGTGCTAGTACTACCAAAGGCAGAAGTACAAGGAGAGGAAGAAGTACTAGGCTTTGAACCCGTAGCCTGCTCTTTATCTTTTAAATCACTCACAAGCTGATCTTGTCACCCCTTACCATTTGGTTGAAACCCATCCACATTCTCCTCCCCCAACGAGTTCAAAACATCAAAATAATTAAACGACTTAGTGATTGTACCAGATTTAGCATTAGAAGAAGAAGTCTCCTTTTGAACCTTGGGATCCGACCCTTGATTACTAGTTACCGTCGACTTAGGCCTCCAAAATTTAGGTTTAGGCTTAGAAAGCCGAACACCCCCTTTGGGCCGAGATTGAGAATCATCAACCACGTTCTTCCTTTTATTATTCTGATTCCTTACCTCAGTGAAACCCTCATCAGTAAAACCATCGGTAATCTTGCTATTAGGGGTGACCACTTTCACCTCTTTAATCCGTTTAGGACAAAGCTCATTAGAATGACAACGACCGGGTTCATCAATACATGGAATAACAACCACCGTAGACTCCAAAAGGGGCTGAATAGACACTTCAATAAGAGCTATAGCATTTGTATTTCTTCCCCACGATTTTAGACACATGTTAGCCGTGTGAGCATCTAACATAATTGGTTTACCCAACTTAGTACCCATTAAACTCAAACCCGTTTCAGTAAAAGCAGCAACTGGAACGTTATGCAGCTTAATCCAAACCGATATCTTCGATATTTCCTCCTTCTTTAATGTCATAGTGGGCGTCCATGTGTTTAAAATCAAAGGAATAGTCTGAATGAACCAAGGTCCATTATCTAACACCTGTTCCATTCGTGTCTTAGAGGAAAACTTGAAAAAGAAAAACTCGTCATTCAACATAACCTTAGTAATTCCGTATTTAGCCCAAGTGTTCTTGACGCAGTTTTCTATGATAGGAAAAGCTAATCGCTTCCCTAGAAAATACTCAAACAACGTGTTTGCAAATCGGTGCCCAACCTCTTCAACCGAATCAATTGGTAAACTAATATCAGCCATTTTCACGCTTTCCTCATTAATAAGAGTTCTAAAATTGACTTTCTTTTTCTTAGGTTCGTTATTAAGGAGGGACACATAAGACATTGGTTTAACATTCTCATGTGCAACCTCAACAGGAGTGGGAGTACTAGTATGCACATTCAATGTATAATCAACATTACTAGTACTAGTAGTATTCTTACCTTATTGTACCACATGAGCAACTGGTCCCCCAACACTCTCGGCATTAATATTATTCATGGGCTGAACAAGCACATTCCTGTCTACTCGTGTGGACAAATTAACACCATCCTCATCAGTCCAATCAGTAACAATAGACTATTGTACCATACGAGTATTTTTCTCTTGACCTGATGTAGACTCATTAATCGATGCAGTAACAGTAGGTCTAGTAACCGAGTCATTAATGCCCAGATTCACATCATTCTCCTTCGTGGTCGAAAGATCAGTAATAGAATCATGCACCACATTACCAACAACTTGTGGATCATTCGTACATGCATATCCCACATCACCCCTCGTTACTAACAGCAGCAGGTTGAGCTGCTGATTTAGTCGTGGCACCATCAATGAATTGGACATGTCGATATGCTTTAAGAGGTTCCGCATCTTTCCCCATGATTTTCCCATCCTTCCTAACTTGCTTAGCTAAATCACCCAACACTGAACTTGTCATTCCCTCCTGTTCCACGTTATTCTTCTTCAAAAACCCTTTTTTCATCTCACTTCAACTCACAACCAACACCAAACTTCAAACCAAATCCAAGAGTTAGCAGCAGAATAAATAGAACGAAACCTTAATAAAAATTATGGTTTCAAACCCAGTAAACACAACGCCATAACCCATCTCCATTATTCCAAACGAGATTAATAATGATGAGACAATGAAAGATCAGATAATAACCGTGAAACAACAAATCCAACAAACCTTAAAAAAACTAAAAAAGAATGAAAATCAAAACCCTAAAAAATCAACAACCCAATAATGAGCCGTCAAAACATCGTAGTCAACAAATTAAACAGTAATGACAACACGTTATCAGGTATTGGGATTATCGATTAGAGATTGAATATTAGGGTTTTCTAGAAAGATCAGTGATAGGCTGCTTCTTCACAACGATTACAAACCCTAGAAAGCGATCACCACAAAACCCTAAAAACTATGTAGTGAAACAGCAAATTTGATCCAAATGATGAAAAACATAAATGGTAATCGCTATCTATTACAAATTGCTGCAATGGGATAATTGGTACGCTTAGTGGAAGTTGGGTGTTAACCCATATGTTTTGGTGTATTTACATGATACATGGAAGTTAAGTTTGTGGGGACTTGTTCAAAATCCATACACATGATGCCATGTACTTTTGGATCATATGATTCTATGTTGGTATGGCGATTGTGGTGAATTTGTTTGTGGTGTTTGCTAATACAAACAGTTTTATGTTGAAGATCGCTTGGAACTTTCTATGTGGATTCTTCATGGATGTTAAGGTGGACCTGCAATAGTGATTGAAGGCTCAAGTGTTCTTGAGTAGTAATGTCAATTTTTATGTACTTGTATCATTATTGGTAGGTTCATTTTATTGTAAGTTATAAGAATGGTGTGTCATTCTTATATTTGAGTCTGTAAGTGTCCTAAGGGACTGAGATGAGGGAAATCACCCTCATCCTTTGTACCTCAACGTTTTTTGGAGTAATACATTTTACCGGGGTGAATTAACCCTTTTACCAAAAAAAAAAATTTGCTGCAAGAAAACACAGGATTTAGGCGAATTTAGGTGGAAAATGATAAAGGAAGGAAGGGTTTGTATTTCACCACTAGAGAGAAATCTTTAGGGTTTTTTATACTATTATAAATTTTACATAAGATATATTTACAAAATATATATATTTTAATTAAAAGATTAGAATAATTAATACTTGCACTACATTTAATTATTATGTATTATATGTTAAAATTATTATTTTATAATCATAAAAATTTAAATTTATGGCATGAAACTCAACTTATATATAAATATAGAAATGTGAAAGTAATGATTTCTATGTAAATAATAGAATATTAGCTCACTATTTGTTAAGATTAACCTAAAATCAAAAAACAAATCACATATTGAAGTTTGAAATAATGCATGTTTTGTAACCGCCGCAACGCGCGGGCTAAGAAGATCTTGTAATATAACCATTTCAAATATGAACAGGAATGAGCAACTAACACATCATCAATCATTCGTACAATAAGAAGTCATAACCAACTCTCCCTAGGCAGTCGCTATGATGACCACCACACGATTGCAACCCTGCCCCTTTGCCGTCTCATTCGATCTCAGCTACTTGTGTGTCGTGCGTAGTCCTCCAGTATTTTTATATTTCGACCACAAAATAAGTTCAGTCTTTTTGTCAATAACACAGGTTGGGGAAGTTGGTTGCCCATTTTTACATTTTTATAGTTAAACGAACTATTGTAACTTCTTTTATAGACATTCTTAGGCATTTCCCTGTCATTTCAGAATGTACCTAGTTCTATGTATAATACAAAAGAAGTTCTATGTACAATATAAGAAGTCGACAAGCTTTTTACAAACAACATATATACATTTACGTATTCATTTAATCAACGAGCAAAGTATTATGATCAATACGATCATCACTGAGACTAATCAATATATACATTTGTGATATCGACAATTAATCTTTGTAATACATACGATAATAAATAAACTGACGTTCTAAAACATGTACGTATTTTTGCCGTCAGCGTTTTGAATATATAAATTTAATAAGATGGTGACTTATATTTATTGTTCTTTTGTTAAAAATGTGAAGAGGAAGTTGAAGTTTAGAAGCAAAGGTGAGGGTATATATATACTCCCAAGGGTTGATTAATTTCCAACACAAGAAAACAAAAGTCTCTAAAAATAAAGAAATGGGAAGGTGTCCAACTCCAAGAGGTAGGGATGATGAAAATAACAACATCAAGAAAGGTGCATGGACACCTGAAGAAGATCAAATACTCATTGATTACATTCAAGCTCATGGCCATGGAAGCTGGAGAGCTCTACCTAAACTTGCAGGTATCATTCCTCTATCTCTCTATCTACACACATGGACGAACTTAGGATTCTTAAAAGGGTGTTGCACAAAACTTTTTACACTAAAAGAAATTTTTGTACTAAAAAGATGTACTATAAAGAAAGAAAGTAGCACATACGTACAAAAAACTACGTTTTTTGAAAAAAAATTTACACTTTGTGACCTGGGCCACATCCTGCACCCAAGTGGTTATATCGGGACACATACCTAGGGTTTGTGTTTTATGCTCATGTAACGGGCCGAGATGAGAGATTCACTCTCATCCGTTGTACTTAAACGTTTTTTGGAGTAATATATTTACCAGGGTGATCTCCTTTTACCCAAAAAAAAACCTTGCTAGAACTAGATGTTTATGGAGTTCTCCTGTTAAATGTACCATTATGTTGTTGACGACCGATGATCCACAAATTCAGTTTTTCAGAAGTAATAGTTGATTTGCTGATGTGAGTAGAATATTTACAGAGTTAAAATTGGCCGGTTTACATATTTTCTTGAGTAAATTGCTGATTTTAGTTCAAGTTCTATATATAAAAGGAGTAGGTAGAGTTGTTTTCAACTTTTTTGTGCATTCTAACCTTATAACTACTATTAATTTCATGATCAATAATTTACTTTCTAAAAATCTTGAGTATGTTACATGTCAATTACCTTTCATGCTCTTTAATGGTTTTGATGTATGAATATATTTTTTCATTTTCAGGTCTTCAAAGATGCGGAAAGAGTTGCAGATTAAGATGGACAAATTATCTTCGACCCGATATCAAGAGAGGAAAGTTCTCTAAAGAAGAAGAGGACATTATTCTTCACCTTCATTCCGTTATTGGAAACAAGTAATTCACTAAAAGCTTTAAACACTTCTTAGAATAGAAAAAACTCGATGGATAATTCTTGATGTTTTGATAGGACACCATGACAAAACGAAACGCATTCATATCATAACACAACTTAATGTTGTGTAGAATGAATGCATATCGTTTTTCTGATGTCAACTCAATCAACAACCTTACATGTTTTTCTTACCAATTATTGACTTAATGAAGTTACCTTTTGGTTTTTATATTGAAGATGGTCCACTATTGCAACACGTCTACCAGGACGTACGGACAATGAAATCAAGAATTATTGGAACACACATATGAAGAAGAAGCTGCTTCATATGGGTATCGACCCAACGACTCATCAACCAAGAACCGACTTGTATTCTTGCTTGCCTCAACTACTAGCCCTAGCTAACATCAAAGAGTTACTTGAACACAATCAACTTGCTCAAAACCTTCAATATTTCAACCTTTTGCTCCAAAACAACACAGGGTTATCAACCATGTTAAACCGAACAAATTCAATTCCTCAAACGCAAGAAGAAACTCCTAGTTTTGTAAATGATTATCAACTAGCATTAAATCAAGAAAGTGAGGAAATGACACAATTTCTTGGCCTAAATTCTAGTGTTATCCAACCACTCCATGAGGTCTCAATCATGAATAATTTGCAAACAGCCAATGATCATGAAGTTGTGGGTCATGAACATGGCAAAGCAAGATTGACAAGTGTAAATTCGTCGTCATCGTTATCGTCATCAGTGACTAACTGGACTTCTATGCCACCATTGATCGATTCCACAGCCCCGACTACCACCCTCACCATCAATAGCGACTCACTTGAGAGCGGCAGTGCGATTAGCTACGGTGGAGGTGAGGGAGATGGAGGAGCTTCTTCATATAACTGGCCGGAGTATTTATTCGAAGACTCATTCTTGGATCGAAATTTACAGGAAATCAAATATGATCTATAATGAATATTATATCATGTAGTGCATATCTAGTATGGGAGATTTTTTTTTCAGTGTATATATATGTATTGTACAATACTGTATGATACAACTACGTTGTATGGATTGATATGTGTGATTATATATAAACTGGTTTTTGATTGATCTAGCTTATAAGGAGTTGCATGAATGGCCATGCAGGAACTCCTTCAATTGTTATTTCCTAATGCTCATTTGTACGTATATGTGACATATATCGTTATAAAACCCTACCAGTTTTCTTTTATAATCTGTCTTTTTCTTTTTGCTACGTACTTTGTTGGAAAATACCTCGACAACAAACCCGAAGTTCGATCGCGGAACACTAGATCGTGATTTATACCGAGCATAAGTAGCAAAACGAGAGACTACAAAGAAATCGACAAGAATATATGCACACGTTATTACCCTCGAATACTCTTATTAGAACAATAAAAGCTTACAACGAGAAGAATGAATGTGTGCATATAATCCTTGTCGATTCTTTGTAGTCTCTCGTTTTGCTACTTATGCTCGATTAAATCACGATCTAGTGTTCGCACGAACTTCGGGTTTGTGTCGAGGTATTTTCCAACAAGTGGTATCATAGCCACCCGGTTTGTGGTCATCGAAGTTCGAGTGCTAGATCGAGGGTTTCGATGTTCGGTTTCGGAGACGGGAAGTAAGCAATCGATGTCGACAAAAAGAACGACGAGGTCTTGTTGAGTAGTCTTGATTCGTGGTCCGCTCTAGAAACTGGTTTATTGGATTTCTTCCAACTACTTCCTTCGAATTTGTCTTTTTTGTAGACGCTCTCAGCAAAATTATCAAACACAAGATAATTAAGAACTGATATAACGCTCACTTTCTTGTTATCGAGACACTGCGTATACCTTTCCATTTTAGCGTTCTAGACCAGTAGTGAAGATTGCCAATTGTCGTACATTTAATCCTTCATTAACAAATTAGCTTGGGCTACACAATGAGAAAACTCTTACTATAATTGTATGTTACTACTTAATTTAATTGGGAATTTAGGAATGAGGAAATTTTTACGTACTATTCATCACTTTTTTCATAAAGAATATATAAATTAAACTAACTTTATAAACATTAGAATAATTATTAACGGTTTTCCAAGTTATATTTTGTAGCATCAATATACTTTAGTATCATAAAGTCCATTCGATGTATTGCTGGAATAATCTTGGTATTTTATTATTATGTATTTTTCTAATAGATTATTCATTCATTAATTCTGATTTGCAGTAGTTTACATTACTAATAAGCAATTCTTGACTCTATTCCAATATTGGTATTTTGGTATATTAAAATAGACTATAAACAAATGATGTATAAACTATATAATCATTTTCTTGACTATACACCTTAACACTATCGGCTTTCCACAAATTGCTGCCACCAACTAACCACACATTTATAAGATCTTCATACGGCAATCATGCACAGCTTACTAATTAATATTTTCCACCGATACAGCCCTATATCCTAAACAATGTGCAATTATATATTACTTTTTCAATATCTGATAGGAGAGGAATTATATATATTTGTTGCATTAATAAAGTGTCTAGTTGATCTAATTACGTAGTCATAAATATTGTATATGCAACTACGGAGTACAATACAATATAGTGTTATAATAATACAAATGTGTTGACACAAGTCGATCGGACAACAATCCAACCAGGCCATTGACCAACTATTATTGTTCTAAAAAATAATAATACTGAGATATATAATAATCACTCACTCTACCTATACTATACATATATCAAAGATATGTATGTCGTAAAATATGTAATCAAGACCCGTAAACCCATGAACTTGGTCTCCTTGGGAAACTTGTGTGACAATCTATCGGTAAATATTGTTGAGATCGTCACCAACAAAAAGTATATAATCATATGACTTATTGCAAATATAAAGATATATAAACAGCCTCTTATCTTTTAATAACCATAATGTATAATGTACAATGCTTAAGTTACTCATAATTAACCATAAAACGTCTAAACATATATTCCTCAACGCTTCTAATATTCGACGTCTCGAGTCTTCTCGTGCCTCAACACATATTCGAATATGTTTGTTAAGATGTATTATGATCAAACTGTTTAATAAATCATTGAAAACGCTTAAAATTTAGTTTAAAGTCATTAAGTCGTTTATTCAAACTAGTTTCTCATAACATATTTTATAAATATCAAATTAAGTTTGTTAGTTAAACACAATTTACAGAATTAACAAAGGCTAAAAGTGTTTAATTTATTTGTGGATTGAATTCAGATTGAGTTCATCTAGTTTATATAAGCCTCCCAAAAAAAGGAAAACATATGTTGATGTAGTAAAGATATCAAATCACTTTGTTTTGATTAAGTGAACGTCCATAAACACTTGTAAATCCAATTATTTGCTAGTCAAAAACACACTTTTAGAATCCTTTTAAACATGTGAACATTTGTGGAAAGATGGAAACATGTGATTCAACCAAATTCAAAAAAGATAGAAATTTTTTATATCTGGTGACCCACGGATCCGAAACAAGGGACGAATCCATGGTGTGGCATGTAGCTGAGTTTTGCTTCCTTATTTAACAAATCATTTGGCAACCATTTAAACTAAGCTTTTGTAATGTAAAAAGCACATTTCTAAGTCTTCAAAATCATCACTAACCCTTGATCATAATGCTTTTGACTATCATTTGTTGAAAGCAAACGATTACATGAAGACCCATCAAAACATGCTTAGAGTTCTTGTCATCTTCGTCCATTGGAAGCACAATAACATATGAAGACCCAACACAACAAGATTAGAGCCATTGCATCTTCATCTATTGAAAGCTTCTTATCAAAAGAAGATCAGTCATATCAAGCTTAAAGTTCTTGATGTCTAGATTAATTACGTATTCATGAGACAACCATATCTTGTATAACTATTATACAACAACGTGTATCATCACCATACATCAACTTGTATCACCAATCATATTCTAAACTAGATGTTAGATAGGTTTATGTTTAGGCCTTATAACATAAGGGTTATAGGTTTGGTGTGTTTAGGTCTAAAACACATAGGTAAGAGGAATAAAACATTACAGGTTTGCTTGTACTTAAAGAAGAACTCTATATCTAGCTTAGTATCAGTAAATTTAAAGCGACATTGTAAGGTTTTCTCTACCGAAAAGGGAGCTTGTTGAATTAGTGAAGAAACTCTCGAGTAGAAAACGCGAGGAGTGGAATAGAGCGAATAGGAGCTTCGTGTCGAACCACTATAAATCATTGTCCGATTTAATCTCTTTTACTTATTGTCTTATGTTTATATTTGCATTTTGTTGGTATGTTCTCTTTTTATCTCCCTATTATTATTGTTGTACAATTATTATTGTCACTTATCATATTGCATAACATTTGATCGATTATTTGATATAAGAAAAGTAAGTTTTTAAAATGGAATGTAATCACCCCCTCTACGTTTTCGCAAATTATAATGTAAAACGATAAAAAAAATGTAATACAACGATAATTAACATGGCTCGGTTGCGCTTCTCATGACAACTCCACCAAGAAATTCACTTATAAATAATTGGGATTGCAACAACAAACACCATACTCAACATTCTTGAATACCCTGGCCATAATCTAAATGGATATACAGATGCACCAAAGAAATCGCGCTCAGCCTTATTGATTATCTGGAAACTCTCACATGGCCTCTTTGTTTCTCTCCTCTTTCAAGTTGTATAATACGTTCTCAACAAGCCTCACTCTCATACCACTTGTTAGGATCGTACACCCTAAAAAATACTTAACAATCTAACAAATAATGATATAAAACGGAAAAACACAAAACAACAAGGCAACTCTACCAATGGCGCAAATAATCGAAATTACAAGAATTTTTTGGGTAAAAAGTCAAAAGACCCGGAAAATATATTACTCCAAAAAAACGTTTAAGTACAAAGGATATGGGTGAATCACATATCTCAGCCCGTTACATAGGCGGGAAAGCTTACATAACAAAATACTTTCAATTCTCTAAATGCGAAAATAAACCACTACTCAAAAGATACCATTAGAATCCTATGAAAATAAAATTACTTTCTACTAAGGCATTGGAGCTTGATATCATACGTGTCATTAAAAGTATCCAAATTCTCTGAAAGATCGTAGACCTGATCCGCATAGTCATTATAATCACAGTCATCATAATCACCTTAGAGAATGAATTACAAGAATAGGTGATACACTCAACACTACTGATCGAGTTTAATATATACTACCTCCGTCCCATATTAAATGTCCACTTTGAATTTTCAAAGTCTTGTTTTATCAAATTTGACCTTAAATATTTTTATTTATGATATATAATACATGATGCAAAATATATGAATGAATTGAGTTTTAAATGTACTTTTCATTGACATAATTTTTATCAAGTATCATATAATACAAACAAAAATATTTAAGGTCAAAGTTGAAGAAAAAAGACTCGAAAAGTCAAAACTGGACATTTAATATGGGACGGAGGGAGTAGTAAACTTTGAGTAACTCGGCTTCTCAAAACAACTTGCTTAGTATTAGATGACATATTCCCAATTTAGTAACAATAAAAGAAATGTTTAAAGTTACAACTATTTAAAATTGGTAGTTAGTCTTCATCAATAACTTAGCTTCATGTAAACTGTGAGAAAACCTTGAAAATCCGTACTTAAAAGATGTGTTTGATCACTTACCAGGGACGAAAATATGGTGAGCCCTGGGAGGTCACGGGACACCTCATAACTTTTACGACGTGTTGTTAATTTTTGTAAAAAAATATTAGTGTTCTTAAATCCACCCAATTGAAAAGAATTGTGTTTATAGTCTTATTTAATTTTCCTAAAATGCACCTGGCCAGTATACGTCTTTTTCCATCCCTGTATTTGATACTTAGGTACATCCGTAATGTTTTACTTTCTTTCTAACACCTAAAACTTAAACAATTACAATGATGAGAGGTAAAGAACTCGCAAGTCACACATGTTAAAAAACTTTGTCGCCAAATAGTTTATTCACGTATTCATCGCCATTATATCACGTGGGTACTATACTAGTATTATATTACGTACATTCTATCTTCTTTGTTTTTATTTATTTTTTATTTTTCTTTTTTCCAGAAGAATTGAATAGGCAAATACGGTAAAAGGGTGACATAAGAAACTTACAGGAGTATCTAAGCAAAGAGGTAGTTAAGAACTTCATCCGACAAGCAATCAACTAAACATATCTTAATGCATTCAAACTTGCTTTGAAACTGGCCATTTGTGACTTAACTATTTTGACTTTTTAATATCATACATATTTAATGATACCGAATCTTTAAACTTCTTCTAAATCTTACTCAAAAGAAGCCATTGGGACAAGTGTATCTTCCACTCTTTTGCGTACATCATTTTACAATAGCATTATATTGTAACTACCATAGAAATAGATAACTACTTGGAGTTGTCCCTTTTAATTATGCATTCTATTGTTCCTCAAATTGATATAAACACAAGGGGTTATGTTTTTCACAATCAAAAAGAAATTGAGTCCATGAGTATGCTCATTGATATGTTTGTGAGAGAACATTACCTATCATGTTTATATATATGAACTTGAGATGATCTTAATCCATGATTGAATTAGTATCGATATTGGTTTTCTTTAATATTGTTTGCAAGCGAGTCTTGGATAGAAAGTATAACCTTGACCCGGATTTATGTATTTAGTACTGTGGTAAATTAAAAGACAAATACATCCTAATATAAAAGAAACCAAACATCAAAATGAAAAGCGAGTACACGTATTTATTCAAACTTCTCTAGTTATTTAATCTCCTAAAATAAAAATAAAAGCAGATGATCTGCATAGATCACTTACAAGTTACAATTTTGATTTTTACGCAACATTTACAATTTAGATCTTTAAATAGAAAATGTTGCATGGGAATTAGGGGTATGCAAATAACCACTTAAGATAAATCTATCTAGCATAGTAAAAGTGGAAATTACCATGTTTAGTAGCTACATGAAGCTCCTGCATTCTAGGTATTTACTATTTACATGAACATTTTTCTTTAAAGGTAAGAACAACATACATTTCTTCAACTTTTATATATGCAAATTAATTATAGTTATAAGGTTTGCTTACAATAAAATCTATATTATGCGCGAACAAGATTCTTTTTCCTATTTAAGTAAATATTTTAGAAAAATAAAAATAAAAAATAAATAACTAATCATTTGAGTTTAAGTGAACAAGAGTCAATTGCTTGTTGGAAAAGTTATTATATTCACTAACAACTCCTTGATTACGACTTTTACTAACGCCTTCTATAACGACAACATATGTTGTGTGCTGTATGGTGTTTGATTTAATAATTGTTAATATTTTTCTCCTATTCTTGGTCCTTTTTATGTGAGAAAATGATTGTGGATGCGTATAAACAAATTTCATTGGATAGTGAGAACTTTGCATATGTGTATAAACAAATTTTTTTTAACAGAACTACTGTTGCGCCTCTCCAGAGACTAAAGCTGGAATATATGGTTCTTCTCAAGGTCTACGTGGCTTCTAGAAAGGAAACTTTGTCAATATTCTTCAGACAGCTCCATTTAAGGCCCTCAATTTCTGTGCTTACGACACGTATGTTTAGAAAGCAACTTCTCAGGCTATCTGGAAATGAAGAACAACTAATTTTGAAAGGGTTTTTGCTTGGTGCCGGTGCTGGCATGACTACCAATTGACACTGTAAGTTCCATTTAAGCGTTTTAGTCATTTTCATTTTTGCAAGCAATATAGAGATGCCCAATACAAATTGAATTTTTGTGGTCAAACTTGAACCTATAGTTCGCAATAGATTTAAGATTTTTAGTGTTTTACAAGGATGCTAGACCGCTAGTTATGTTCACAGAAATGCATCTTCTGAAATTAACGATCAAAGTTAATCATCTTTCAGATACGAACGAAGTTGGCGGCGCCAGTGGCGTGATAGGAGCATTCCCCCACATCATTCAAACGGAAGGGTTCCTATCACTTTACAAAGGACTGGTTCCTTCAATTTTAAGCATGCACCTGCAACTCTGCAAGGGCAGTCTTTTATGGAGAATACGACAAATTAAAATCAGCTTATTTAAATTCACCCGAAGGAAAGCAAAGAATCAAGTACATGAATCGACAAGGCGAAGACTTAACATTTTGGAACAATTGGAATTGAGACCAGTGAGAACGTTATTACACGGGGCCCTTGATGGTGCTTGTGCAGAGGTTGCTACTTGTCCATTTGAAGTTGTCAGAAGACAGTTGCTGTAATACCCGAAATTTTATTAAACGAAAGTAGTGTTATACTCGTATATATCTAACTTTTTGGACTAGATATAAAGTTAATAAATGCTTGAGGGTTGTGTTTGTACTAGCCTAAAATTAAAGGAGTTAATTAATTATGTCATATGCTTTGAAAAGTTAGAAAAGAATGTAGCTGAGATGAGGGTAACATGACTTTCATATAAATCTGGATTCTCACGGTATTTATGGGCCTAACCATGGACGGACCTACATGTATGTCGGGTGTGGCACGGGCTACACCCGATTTTAGGTAGAAGTGTAAAAAAATTTCAAAACTACCGTTTTTGTGATATGTGCAACCCCAAAATTTTTTTTGTTACTGTCGTTTCTTATGGTGTAACTTTAGTTTGCCCAACATTTCTTTTGTGCAACACACTCTTAAAAATCCTGGGTCCGTCCCTAGGCCTGACTACTCTTGTATATCACACGTACGTGTCATTGATAAACATTTAAGAACACACAAACCCTAGAGATAAGTGAGCAGGAGTAGGGAGATATTGTCAAGTAAGGTAACCATTAGTTTAGTTTTTGCTATTCAGTTTTTTTTGTTGGATTCACACATACATAGTACTCGAATGGTTGAGTCTCCAAGCGCGTCACCGATGTATTTTTCAGTAATCATGTTACATGATTGGTTTTGGAATTATAATGATTTGAATTGAAATTATGATGATATGAATTAGTATGTGAGTACAGTGTGAAAGTAGTACAACAGTTAATATCAAGAAATATGTTTTAGTATCTGATGAATGATTTATGGAAAGCTTGGAAGCATATTGATGGAGTCTTGGCACTATATACGTGTGCATGAAAGAGATGAGATAAAACACATGTTTAAAACTCCATTTGCGCATTCATTATTAAATGCAGGAAAATAATTAATGTTATTATATTGTTTAATAGAACAAAGAAAGTTGTATATGCATGTGTCTTCAGTAAAAGAATAGAAATCATGTGCATGGCACTAAGAGCAAAGGGAGTCATAACGCAGATCCGGCGTTATTCCTAGGTGGCAAGGTTTCAACGCACGTTACCAAGTTATCACCATTTCCTAGCCCATCGCGTTGGAGCAGCGTTTCAACATGAGTTACTCCACCAACGTGCATTGTAACGTATGCTTAATTAAAAAAAAATCAAATCACCCCCTCAAACATATGCAAAGGCATATTGATGAGAAGATGAAGGGTATTGTTGTGTGGGTTTGTGTTTGTGTGTGTGTTTAAGTGTGTGTGTGCGTGCGCGCATGTATCAAGAGGAAGAAGATGAGGTTGGTTTTTTTATTATTTTTTTTCTTTTTTTTTTCATTTTTTTTTTATTGTCGACATTTTGATATAGTGGCTTGGCCTGAACTAGGCTGGGCTGGAAAGTGGTTTACATGGCCCAAATAACAACTTTATATTTTTTTATGGCTCTGTTGTCTTGGGGAGGGTTGAAGCTTGCTTCTTCTCCAGAGTCTTCTTGGTCATCAATACGACCTGTCCTTAATGGAACCGATCTTATTCTCTGAACAATCGGAATTTCGTACTTCTGTTGGATCCTCCGGGCGAAGGTCATAATTCGCAGGAACATTCTATAGTCTTAATAAGAGGAGGTAGAGTGAAATATTCCCTCATGTTTCATTATTCATATTTTATGTGCTGGGACATAAATATTCTACCTATTATGATATGAATCGCCAAAGTCTTCCTACTTCTCAATTGTTCCAATCAGATCCGAAAAATGATAAAGAAATCAAAAGTCAGTGGATCTGAATTGAATCATGACTATATTTTATGTTTAGTTTTGTTTTGTAACTTTTATATATATATATATATATATATATATATATATATATATATATATATATATATATATATATATATATATATATATATATATATATATATATATATATATATATATATATATATATATATATATATATATATAAATGTTATTTGTATATTAATTTGTTGAATGAAATATTAGTTAAGGGTTTATTTAATGAATGAAATTGTTGAGGGTAGAATTTATAAATTTATAAAAAGTGGTGTTATTTGGTGTTATGATTTCTTGGTGTTTTTTGGTGTTTTGTTATTTAGTGCTGAGATGACGTGGCGCTGACGTGGCGCGGTGTTATTTCATAACTCAAGTTACCACTCCCTTTATATATATATATATATATAAATGTTATTTGTATATTAATTTGTTGAATGAAATATTAGTTAAGGGTTTATTTAATGAATGAAATTGTTGAGGGTAGAATTTATAAATTTGTAAAAAGTGATGTTATTTGGTGTTATGATTTCTTGGTGTTTTTTGGTTTTATGTTATTTGGTGCTGAGATGATGTGGCGCTGACGTGGCGCGGTGTTATTTCATAACTCAAGTTACCACTCCCTTTACTCTAATGAATGGAATTTTATGGATTGAACTGTTAGTCATTTTAAAAGGGTTTAAACACCTACGGAGAACAACTCGACCAATTGATATCGGGTAGTACAGGATATGTAAGTGGCCTTGTATATAAGTTTTAGACTTTGTTTTGTTGAAACTGTAGGAGTTTTTGTTTTGACGAGATGTAAAATCTAGCAACAGATTTGAGTGCGTTTTCATGTTCTTTTAAAATTGGCCGATTGCATTTTTATTTGAAATACTATCATGCAAAGTTGTTTAAATGGTCATAAGTTACTACATGTTTTTATGCTTCATTAAATGCCAAAGTTGTGAATTTGACATTTTATATCATGAGTTATATAATTGTGAACCGTGAACCGTTAAATTTTGAATCGTGAACCGTTAAATGTGAATGGTGAACCGTTAAATTGTGAATCGTGAATCGTTGATATATAGAATAGTTGATATATGTTGAATTGATAGAGAACTTGGATGACGATATAGCACTTACATGATATTTGAGCAAGTTACCTAAGGCTGTTATGGAAAGTGTTTTGAGCAGGTATGAAAATACCCTCGTTGGGTATTTCGTTGGTAAGACTATCGCATTTCCAATTGTTCAAAACTATGTTACCAATACGTAGGGTAAGTTTGGCTTGAAAAAGCTTATGAAGAATGATGCTGGTGTTTACCTATTTAAGTTTGATTCGAATGAAGGTGTGGATCGTGTTCTTCAAAGTGGCCCTTGGTTAATTCGAAAATCACCCCTCATACTTAACAAATGGAATTCAAAGATGTCATTAACCAAAAATGAGGTAACTAAGGTTCCAGTTTGGATTAAATTGCATAATGTTCCCTTAGTTTCGTATTCGGAAGACGGTTTGAGCTTAATTTCTACCCAAGTAGGGAAACCTATTATGTTGGATGCGTTTACAAGCTCAATGTGTGTTGATTCGTGGGGACGTATTAGTTTTGCTCGTGCTCTTGTTGAACTAAGTGCGGAGTCTGATTTGAAGAGTGAAGTTAGTATGGCTGTTCCAAATGAGGATGATGGTTGTTATAATACAGAGATAATTAAAGTCGAATATGAATGGAAGCCTCCTCATTGTGATGTCTGTAAAGTTTTTGGACATGACCGTATCAATTGTCCAAAATGTGTTAAGGAGACTGTTCGGAGGGATACTAATGTGGCAGATAAGGCTTTTGCAACTGTGGAAAAGGATGACGAGGGTTTTATCGAGGTAATGAATCGTAAGGATAAAGGGAAGAAGGTAGCTGGCCAATCTCGTCCTATTGGAGGTGTTAAGCTTAATAATCCAAAACCTAAATTTTGGAGACCTATAGCGACGACAATTACCAATCAACGTTCGGATTCTAAGGGTCAAAAGGGGACTTCTTCTTCTAGTGCTAAATCTGGTATGAACATAAAATCTTCTAATTATTTTGATGTTTTGAACTCGTTGGGGGAGGAGGATGTGGATGGTTGTCAACAGAATGGTCAGGGGTCACAAGATCAGCTTGTGAGTGATTTGAAAGAGAATGAACATGCTACGGCTACTAAGCCTAGTAATTCTTTCTCTCCTTGTACTTCTGCTTTGGGTGATTATGGTAACAATAGTACTACTCCTATTGTTGGAAAAATTGGAAAGCTTGAAAAGCTAATAATTGAGGGGAAAGTTACTCTTGTGGATGATGATGGTAAACCTCTAAAAAAGGTTGATTTGAAAGAAAAGGAGCAGGATGTGGCTACTAAGCATAGTATTTCTTCCCCTACGTGTGCTTCTTCAACTAAGGTAGGTAACCCATTCTCTAAGGTGGGTAATGTGGTTGTTTCTGATAGCGACGATGATGAAGTTCTGGAATATCCTAACGAGACTAATTATTTCGGTAGTGGAGGGAATAAGAGGAGTCTTTTGAAGCAATGGAAAGATGGTACATGTGACTACAATGATTATGATGATGATTATTTTGATGATTGTGGTCTATCTGCGGCCCAATTAAAGACTGCTGCCATGCATGACATTAGACTTGGATAAGTTGCTTTTTCTTAGATTAACATAAAGGTTGATATGTCCTAGTTTATGCTTGTTTTGTTTTGGTTTTCTAGTTGTGTGTAGCTAGTGGATCATTTATGGCCTGTCATGAATGATTTAGTGGTTGTTCAAGCGGTTGCTTGAGGTTAATGTGGTATTTCAGCCACATTCCATTGTACTTAACTACTTTTTTTGAGTAATATATTTTACCGGGTGGAGGACCCTTTACCCAAAAGATATTTGAGCAAAATGCATGATCGTTTTACAAGTTTGATATTATATGAATTGTTTTGTACGTGAAAACCATGAATTCTCACTAGGTCTTTGGATCACAAAAAACTCTTTTATACATTTTTGCAACCCAGATTGAGCTGCTTTAGGAATAAAGAGATTATTTTGACCAGACTAAAAGTAGATGCTTCCGCTGATATAAGGTAAATTAGAGAGTTTAACGCCCCAAAAAAGTTGGGGTGTTATAGTTGCAGTTGCAAGTTAGAGCAACTAAAATGAGCGCGTTAGCAACATGTTCCAAGATTGTTGAGAATGTAGGTGTTTCGGCTCTGTATGCGGGACTTATCCCTAGTTTACTGCAGGTTTGTTCTTATCTTTCGTAACTTTTTTTTTTTGGGTAAAAGGTCAATGACCCGGTAAATATATTACTCCAAAAATCATTTAAGTACAACGGATATGGGTGAATCCATATCTCAGCCCGTTAGATAGGCGAAAAGCTTACATAACAAGATATTTCCTATTTTCTAAACAAGAAAACAAACCACTAACCACATGATAATAAAAAAACTCTGAAAAAATATAAACTACTTCCTACGACCTTGGAGATTAAAGCCATACATGGCATTAAGAGCATCCAAATTCCTAGGAAGGTCATAAATTTGCTTCGAATAATCATCCTAGTCATCAAAATCATCTTCACGCTCATGACCACCACCAAAAAGATTTGCTGATTCGTCGAACGTGTTAAGAACCTCATCATCATCACTGTCAGAAACCACAACATCACCCACCTTTGAAAATGGGTTATCCCTCTTAGTGGAAGAGGTAGACGGAACAGGACGACCATCATCATCCACAAGAGTAGCTTTCCCATCAATAAGTAGCTTTTCAAGCTTCCCAATTTTCTCAACTATAGGAGTAGAACCAACTCCCTTTGTTCCTATTGAATCACTCACAAACAGTTCTTGTGATGCATTACCGTTTAACGACTCATCCATATTAACTTCCATTGTACGACCACAATCCACATCCTTGTTGTTGTCAATAGTAGGACCACCAAAAGCATCCGTATCATCCATATTAAGAGCATCAAACTGGTTTGATGTAGAGATCTTCGTTCCACTAAAACTAGCAACATCAGAAGTCTTCTTCTTAGTGCCATCCACTTTCTTAGGTTCAGGAGGGGTCTTTCGTAACTTTTTATTCTCCCTTTTATTGGTTAGTAAGCATGAAACATTGTTTTCGGTTCATTTATATGATGGTAAAAGTAATTTTGGGTCCCTTTTATTTTAACAAAATGATATATGCTCCCCCTATCCCGCAGAAAATGCAACTTTATATTGATTGTTCATTTCTGTAGGTATTCAATCCTATTTACCTTTTACCTGTTTGGTAATTATTATCTGGAATGAAAAACATTTAATATTCGGTCCGGTATTAGGGGCATTTTGGGTATTTTCCGACTTTAAAACGTTTTTGTTAACCTATGTGCCAAGTCAACCGTTGTATTTTTATGGGGACAAAGAGGATCATATAATACTTATACTCACTTGACTTTCGAGATACAAAAGTTGCTTTACGAGATTCGATGTTTCTAAGATCTTAGCTCCTAAATATTTATATCGTAACAGTTAATTTATTATATGTATGAGTAGAACATGGTTTTCGAAAATGTGTTTGACTTGCGGTCAAATGTCGATCTGAAGCATTATACTGTTAGAGTAATAAGCAAACAGTTTATGGGGAGTGTTTGACTATTACTCTAATATATTTTTTGGTAATGAATGACTTTTTTGGAGCTTTTTGAGAGCAACTATGAATGAAACTGCTGTTTGTGTAAATCTTTATTTACAACTATCCTCTTGCCCCTCACAATAGGTAGATTTTCACGAGTAATAAAGTCATCTTAGTTATGCATGATATGACTTACAATGCTTGCTAGTTCCTACTTCCCTTCATTAGTCATAAGTGACATGGTTTATATGTTATATGTCTTAAATAACCGTTTAATGATATCAAAATTGAGGAACCTCATCTCTCTTTTTTTGTGAGCCTCTCATATGAAGTTGCTCCATCTCCCATGTATATTTAGGGGTTGTTGGCGAAGTATTATTGGATTACGATCATATATGGCTAATCCTGACTTTTTGAGGAAGTTATAGATATAACAACGATAGGCATGTAAGTCAATAGTTAGTATCAAATTGATTATTCATTTGACCCCAGAATAACCATATTTGCGTAAATAACCATACAATCGTAAGGAGAAGTAGCTTACCAAATGGATTGAAATGATAGTCAATAGATTTCATTTTCTTACAAACACGCACTCAAACATCACCTTACGATAATGCTTTTTTGCTTCGACCCTTCATAAGGGTAGTCTTCGATTTCGCAGGTCAAACATTTGAAATTTACGCATGCTCTTTTAGAATCCCTGTTAGAAAATTAGATTCTAGATAGAATCCATTATCTTATACGTTTCAATAGAGGCAAGCTTTGGATGAAGGTCAAATGGTCACGTTTTATATTCATGCATAACTGTATGCTAACTCTCTTCGATATATTAATAATCAGCATGAGGCTCTGTGCAATAAAATGAATAATTATGTAAATAATCACTAAGATGCTTAGAAATTAAATTGACTTTGTTTAAGTGTCTTGAAAGAATATCTGAATAACCATATACATGTTTCCTAATAAATGAAATATGTTAATACTTAATAGTTATTATACTTGTTGAATGCAAAAACGATGTTATTTATGGAGAATCATAGTATCATACCAAGATAATTAAGGGTAATACTAGTGCAGGGGTCCTCTCCTTTAGGTTTGACTTGTGAGGTTAAATGGTCCCGTTCATAAACTCTTGCATCAATGTTTGCACACGTGAACATACTTTTTTCAACACATTCTGATATCTGATTTTGCATTGTCGCCCAAGATCAAGAAAGTTACCAATTTTATGCAAACATCTATTAAAACTTTGACTTGTTTAAATTCTCAGGTATTACCTTCAGCTGCAATAAGCTACTTTGTTTACGAGTTCATGAAGATCGTTCTCAAGGTGGAGTAACTTTTACATAACAATTCCTCGATACATTGATTCATAGATGTAAGTTTTTTTTTTTTTTGGTAAAAGGGCTAATACACCCCGGCAAAATTCATTACACCAAAAAGCGTTGAAGTACATAGGATGAGGGTGACTTCCCTCATCTCAGTCCCTGAAGACACTTACAGACTCTCATATAAGAATGACACGCCATTCTTATAACTTACATTGAACATAAACTTACATTGAACATAAACTACAACGACTATAAAAAACACAAACTAAATGCAATTCAAGTAAATAATTCCATGAATCTTCAAATCGTCGTAGTAGTCCAAACTTCCATAATCATCTTCATAGTCCCACAAGCCATGCTTCAAAAGAATCAGAATTAGAGCACCTATGTGACAACCAAGAGATGAACATACACAAAGAGGCCAAGAGGGAACACCTCCCTCCAACAACTCAAAGACATTCCATAGGGTCGAAACCCTAACATCCATCAAAAGAGAGTAGCTTCAATCCCGTTCATAAAATAGAGCCATAAATGAAGATCGAACCACCAATAAACGATCCATAGCAAAAGAATTACTATTGATCGAGTCAAGGATTTTTGAATAAAATACCCGAGAAACTTAACTTACATATACCAATCAGAAACCACCATAGTAGACTTGAATCTTAAAATCATCCTCGAATGGAANTTGAATTGCTTAAACTTAATGTCTAAGTATTTAATGGAGATAATGGAATCCCTCCTTTAACAGTAGCATCGAGTAAGAGATCAATAGTTTTACGAGACCGTAAAAGTTTGCGAGTAAGCAATAGTTACAAGTAACGTTAGTATGTACGAGGCCGTAAAGGTTTGGGAGTACGCGATAGTTACAAGTAAATAGGAGGCTATGTGATGCTTTAATTGTATTAAATGTCAATTAATGTTTTCGTTTTATGTTGACTTTAAAAAAGAAGCTAACTATAGTTAGAAAGAAAAAATTTTGTGCTAAATTTGTGTGTACAACATGCTTATTGATTTGAATTGCTTAAACTTAATGTCTAAGTATTTAATGGAGATAATGGAATCCCTCCTTTAACAGTAGCATCGAGTAAGAGATCAATAGTTTTACGAGACCGTAAAAGTTTGCGAGTAAGCAATAGTTACAAGTAACGTTAGTATGTACGAGGCCGTAAAGGTTTGGGAGTACGCGATAGTTACAAGTAAATAGGAGGCTATGTGATGCTTTAATTGTATTAAATGTCAATTAATGTTTTCGTTTTATGTTGACTTTAAAAAAGAAGCTAACTATAGTTAGAAAGAAAAAATTTTGTGCTAAATTTGTGTGTACAACATGCTTATTGATTTGAATTGCTTAAACTTAATGTCTAAGTATTTAATGGAGATAATGGACTCCCTCCTTTAACAATAGCATCGAGTAAGAGATCAATAGTTTTACGAGACCGTAAAGGTTTGCGAGTAAGCAATAGTTACAAGTAACGTTAGTATGTACGAGGCCGTAAAGGTTTGGGAGTACGCGATAGTTACAAGTAAATAGGAGGCTATGTGATGTGTTTCACTGGAAAAAAAACGTAAACTTGTGAATGTTTGTGTTGTGGTTTGAACTTTTTGAGGATAAAAAAAGGTGATTCTAAACTTTACACGCAATTTGAATTTTGATGAATTATTTTAGCAACAACTTACATGCTTAGCTATATTTGGAGCCCATTTTTAAAATATAAAATATGCAACCTAAAAATTTATTAAATCCACTGATTATATGTGTCGGCCGGTATTTGGCCCGTATTAAGAAAAATATATGAAAACCCTAGTTGAGATATTAGTCATACATAACTATTTTTTTCAATCTTGCAAAAATCGTGAATCGGTACTGAGGCGGTCCATGGCCGATTAGCGATTTTTAACCGATTAATCGGCCGATTTTCTTGACTCGGCCGATAATCGGCCGATTACCTTGCAAATCACTCCAAGGTCCATGGCCGATTAGCGATTAATCGCCGATTAATCGGCCGATTCGGCCGATTTTTGCAACACTGATTTTTTTTATCTTCACCCACAATCATTGTATCCACCAATAGACAATTTTGTACTTCTGTAGCATAGCTGTGTCTATATGACTTGTACTATAGTGATCTAACTATGTATTTCTTAATATTCAGAATATGGATGTCTTACTGCAGTTAGTTGAGGAATTGTGTTTGAATTGGTTATATAATATGTTTCATTACTTGTATCGCTTAATTTTACGTTTTAACTATCTTTGTGTAATTAATGCTTTAAAAAAGTTTCGTGCATTATAAAGTAGTTTAAGATGTTGTATCATTTACATGTACATATATGAAATATGTTCAACTTGACATCATGACATCAGGAAATAATATAACCAATTTACTACAAAACATTATCATGTTGATAACCGTTTTCTGGACTGTAAGTCTTTAGCTAATTTAGACTTCTTTCAGATCGTTAATTAGTATCAAAGAAATTTTGGTCACACGGCGGCTTATATTTGCTTCATATTTGACAATGATACCATTATAAAAATGTAGTTTTATCGCCGGTTTGTAGTTTTTTTTATCATTCAAGTCAATGTTGTTAGATGTCGAAAACAAGATAGGAGTAGTTAATGGTTAATATTGGGGGGGTCATTATCCGTGTTGAAACTTCTAGTAAGCTAATGTAATTTTCGTATCAAAGTCAAATTTTGATATTAATAATTTGTCTCTTTTACAGTAAATACTATAAATGGTTACATGCATAGGCTGCTAAAATGTTTAATGCTCCAATTATCAATTGATTTATCAAAGTTGATCTTTTAATATAAGCAAAATGAGTATAGCAAAAACAAATACAATACGAAACATCAAGGGTTAACTTTTCAATATTACGCGTTGCGGAGGTAGTACACTGTAATAAGATATTTTGAGATAAATTTTTTTATTCTATGTTTTCTGTTACAATAACATTATAAATTGAGAGAATATTTTGTTCTATATTAAGTTTAAGTAATTAAACTAATTCATATAAAATTGTAGGGTACTCGCCAGTATTGATTCAGTATAAAAACATTAGTACTGAGAATTGGTTTCATTCAATTGTACCATAGGCATCACAATCATTCTATATGGTTCGCAAACATGTATTTTTTAGTTTTTGTTTCATACTTTCTTGACAAGATTTAGACCTTTTACATTATTTATTTTGCTGATTGCAGTGAAGTTATTTTACAACACCTTTATAAGAAAAATAATTTACAGCTTTTAGTAATTATTGAAATAATTTATTGTGGAGAGAAATTAAATGCCACATGCTTTAATTGTATTAAATGTCAATTAATGTTTTCGTTTTATGTTGACTTTAAAAAAGAAGCTAACTATAGTTAGAAAGAAAAAATTATGTGCTAAATTTGTGTGTACAACATGCTTATTGATTTGAATTGCTTAAACTTAATGTCTAAGTATTTAATGGAGATAATGGACTCCTTCCTTTAACAGTAGCATCAAGTAAGAGATCAATAGTTTTACGAGACCGTAAAGGTTTGCGAGTAAGCAATAGTTACAAGTAACGTTAGTATGTACGAGGCCGTAAAGGTTTGGGAGTACGCGATAGTTACAAGTAAATAGGAGGCTATGTGATGTGTTTCACTGGAAAAAGAAAACGTAAACTTGTGAATGCTTGTGTTGTGGTTTGAACTTTTTGAGGATAAAAAAAGGTGATTCTAAACTTTACAAGCAATTTGAATTTTGATGAATTATTTTAGCAACAACTTACATGCTTAGCTATATTTGAAGCCCATTTTTAAAATATAAAATATGCAACCTAAAAATTTATTAAATCCATTGATTATATGTGTCGGCCGGTATTTGGCCCGTATTAAGAAAAATATATGAAAACCCTGGTTGAGATATTAGTCATACATAACTATTTTTTTTTATCTTCACCCACAATCATTGTATCCACCAATAGACAATTTTGTACTTATGTAGCATAGCTATGTTTATATGACTTGTACTATAGTGATCTAATTACGTATTTCTTAATATTCAGAATATGGATGTCTTACTGCAGTTAGTTGAGGAATTGTGTTTGAATTGGTTATATAATATGTTTCATTACTTGTATAGCTTAATTTTAAGTTTTAACTATCTTAGTGTAATTAATGCTTTAAAAAAGTTTTGTGCATTATAAAGTAGTTTAAGATGTTGTATGATTTACATGTACATATATGAAATATGTTCAACTTGACATCATGACATCAGGAAATAATATAACCGTTTCAAATGTGAACGCGAATGAGTAACTAATGCATAATCAATTATTCATACAATAAGAAGTCATAGGGTGTGTTTATTAAAAGTAGTAGTGAGCAGTAGCAGTGAGTTGTGAGCAATAGTCACAGCTCACCGCTCACCGGTCATAGCTTCTTAAAAAAGTATTGGAAAAATGAGCATTACTAAAAAATAGCAAAGCTCGCCGTTCCTTTATCAAACGACTATAAAAAATTAAAATGTTCATTGTTCACCGCTCCAGAAAACTTCATACCACTCCATGCCAAACATACCCATAACCAACTCTCCCTAAGCAGTCACTATGATGACCACCACACGACTGTGATCTCGCCCCTTTGTCGTCTCACTCGATCCCAGCCCCATGTGCGTTGTGCGTCGTCCTCCGATATTTTTATATTCGACCACCAAATAAGTTCAGTCTTTTGTCAATAATACATGTTGGGAAGTTGGTTGCCCATTTTGACATTCTTATAGTTAAATGAACTATTGTAACTTATTCTATACGGCTATACCTCAGAGATTATGAGGTATTTCCGTGTCATTTCAGAATGTACATAGTTCTAGTATAATTAATATAAAAGAAAAAAGTTGACAAGCGTTTTACAAACAACATCTATACATTTACGTATTCATTTAATCAAGGGTTTAGACCGTAAATGGTACCCGACTTTTCCAAAGTTCACTCTTGGTACATGGACTAAAAGTATCATTAAATGCNTATGTGTCGGCCGGTATTTGGCCCGTATTAAGAAAAATATATGAAAACCCTGGTTGAGATATTAGTCATACATAACTATTTTTTTTTATCTTCACCCACAATCATTGTATCCACCAATAGACAATTTTGTACTTATGTAGCATAGCTATGTTTATATGACTTGTACTATAGTGATCTAATTACGTATTTCTTAATATTCAGAATATGGATGTCTTACTGCAGTTAGTTGAGGAATTGTGTTTGAATTGGTTATATAATATGTTTCATTACTTGTATAGCTTAATTTTAAGTTTTAACTATCTTAGTGTAATTAATGCTTTAAAAAAGTTTTGTGCATTATAAAGTAGTTTAAGATGTTGTATGATTTACATGTACATATATGAAATATGTTCAACTTGACATCATGACATCAGGAAATAATATAACCGTTTCAAATGTGAACGCGAATGAGTAACTAATGCATAATCAATTATTCATACAATAAGAAGTCATAGGGTGTGTTTATTAAAAGTAGTAGTGAGCAGTAGCAGTGAGTTGTGAGCAATAGTCACAGCTCACCGCTCACCGGTCATAGCTTCTTAAAAAAGTATTGGAAAAATGAGCATTACTAAAAAATAGCAAAGCTCGCCGTTCCTTTATCAAACGACTATAAAAAATTAAAATGTTCATTGTTCACCGCTCCAGAAAACTTCATACCACTCCATGCCAAACATACCCATAACCAACTCTCCCTAAGCAGTCACTATGATGACCACCACACGACTGTGATCTCGCCCATTTGTCGTCTCACTCGATCCCAGCCTCATGTGCGTTGTGCGTCGTCCTCCGATATTTTTATATTCGACCACCAAATAAGTTCAGTCTTTTGTCAATAATACATGTTGGGAAGTTGGTTGCCCATTTTGACATTCTTATAGTTAAATGAACTATTGTAACTTATTCTATACGGCTATACCGACATTCTTAGGTATTTCCGTGTCATTTCAGAATGTACATAGTTCTAGTATAATTAATATAAAAGAAAAAAGTTGACAAGCGTTTTACAAACAACATCTATACATTTACGTATTCATTTAATCAAGGGTTTAGACCGTAAATGGTACCCGACTTTTCCAAAGTTCACTCTTGGTACATGGACTAAAAGTATCATTAAATGCAACGAACTTTCATAAAGTGTTCGGTATGCACGTTTCGATTTGTTGTCATTATTTTTAACGTGACAATACATCAAAATGTGCATATTAATATATATATATATATATATATATATATATATATATATATATATATATATATATATATATATATATATATATATATATATATATATATATATATATATATATAGAGAGAGAGAGAGAGAGAGAGAGAGAGAGAGAGAGTTAGGATCAAATAAGAAGAAACATTAAAATAGGAAGGATAAGAAGTAATCTTAGCCAATCAATTTAAATTAAGGTTAAGGGTATTTTAGACATTCTCATTAATCTAATAAAAAATTGCATCCTACTTTTTCTCGTCTACAACAGCTCTTCTCATGTCACTGTATATTCTTTTTTTCATTACCATGAATATAGATCGATGCATGTAGCATGCAAAGCTTTTCTTAATATTAGATACAATATGGTAATGGATGCATCTAAGTTTTATTGCATCTATTTTTCCATTTCTCCTCAGTAACATGCTAGATGCATGTTGTAGTTTTAATGAACCGGATGCACCCATGCATCTAATTTTCACATTTTAGATTATTAAAATGAAGATGCATATTATCTTATAATATAAGAATAGATGCAATTGTTACTCTAAATTTCATGTTGATTATTAACGAGAAAGATGCATATCGTAGTATGAAATTATGGTTTAATTGTTCGTCATTGAAAAAGGCTCATCAATTCATTTAAGAAAATTGAACACATATATCCTTAAAAATAGAACAGATGCATTTGAAATTATTAAATGTTTAACATAAATTAATCTTAGATGCAAAACCTTATTGGAAAAACAGATGCATGCTTCAAAAACCGAAAGAGACGCATAATAGTCGGTATAATAATTGTGATCCATGAACTCAGTTACGGAGGTGAAAAAAAAAATACAGTAATTAAACTACGTTTAAAATAAAAGAATTTGGTTGATTTTACTCATATGCCCTCATGCATTGAAATTAAAGTCCTACCATTTACAATTATGCCACCCCTCATTTTTAGCCATTGATCTTTTGATCCAATGGTTCAAATATCTTCTTATTCTTCTTATTCTAATAATACTTCTTACTAGATCCCTATATATATATATATATATATATATATATATATATATATATATATTTATATATATATATATATAACACTTTAAGAGAATTCGACAATTAATCTTTGTAATACAAATGATAAATCATTAAAACGACGTTCTAAAACATGTAATTGCCGTCAGCGTTTTGACTATGTAAATAAAATAAGATGTTTACTTATATTTATTTTTCTTTTGTTAAAAAAACTAAAGAGGAAGTTGAAGTTTAGAAGCAAAGCTGTTCCAACACAAGAAAACAGAAGTCTTAGGAAGGTGTCCAACACCAAGAGATGATGAAAATAACAACTTCAAGAAAGGTGCATGGACACCTCAAGAAGATCAAATAGTCATTGATTACATCCAAGCTCATGGCCATGGAAGTTGGAGAGCTCTACCTAAACTTGCGGGTGATCTCTCTCTCTCTCTCTCTCTCTCTCTCTCTCTCTCTCTCTCTCTCTCATTTCCACACATGAGTAACCTAAGAGAAAGAGTGTCTTAGTACAATTTTTTGCACTACAAAAAAATTTTGCGCTAAAAAAGTTGCACAATTAAGAAAAGAAAGTAGCACGTACATGCGTACAAAAAAACCTAAACTTAAAGATTCATAAAGTTAAAAACAGCTAAATGTAAAATGTCGCATCCCCCCCAAGGAATATTAGCGACTTAAATTAAACGCTAAAACCCGACTCTTCCTGATCTATTAAACTCTTAACCTGCAACGATTCTTGTTTAGATTATGATCTTTGATAAATAATTGCCCTTACACAAAAGTCTGTATGTTTCAGTTTAATTTTAGAGTTTGTTTTTTAGGCTTCTTTTTCATATATTGATTTTAAGGTTTATAACTGAACTGGTTGATTCATTCTTCTTAATTAAGGTACGTTTGGTGTTACTTATGAATTGGTAGTGATTGGAGTGTAGGAATGTGTGGTCTAGGATAACCCTAATCATTCTTAAGTCGGTTAGGGTTCGTTTTACCCTTGCTTGCTGTTTGTTGGTAGATTGATTTCATATTGTTTTAGGTTTGTTGGATTGTGATTTGGGTTACGCTTAGTGTTGTGTACATGTGTTGATGATAGAGAAGGGGTTTTTAAGTGCAAAAGCGAGAGGGAGAGGTAATGGTGTTAAGGAGAAACATGTCGATGCTCAAACTGCTAATAGTGTTGGAATATGGGATTGTTTCCCAGACTGTCAGAGGTACTTGGTAGGCAAACAAATAATGATGCTCTTGTAGGTGATATTGCTGCGAAAATTGATGGGTTGGAATGTCAACTTCTTGATGGTAAGCTCATTTTTGTGGATGATGATGGGGTACCATTAAACCTACAAATACGACACAAGCTGATGGGTCGGGTTCTACTATTGAAAAGGTTCGGGTGGAATATGAGTGGAAACCGCCTCAATGTTATACTTGTAAGCTTTTTGGTCATACGTTGCTTGACTGTCCTAAGTCTGTTCCACCTCTTACTCAGCCTAAACAGAGTGTTAATGATGGTTTTCAAACGGTCAATAACAAGAATAAGGGTAAGAATGGTGGTCACGATGCTCCGGGTAAAGAAGGTTTTACTAAATCTGCTATGGGTCATAAGTTTAGGTATCAACCTAAAGCGCCTCCTCCTGAACCCAAGAAGGTGGATACTACAAAGAAGAAGGTCGTTGATGTTGCTAGTACGAGTGGTACGAAGATTGCTAAATCAAACCGGTTTGATGCCCTTCATATGGATGATACTGATGATTTTAGTATTCCTACCAATGAAGTGATTAAGGATGTGAATTTGGTATTCCAAAGGAAGCTAAGGAGGATGGGTCTTTAGAGACTAGCAATGCATCACAAGAACCGCTTGTGAGTGATTCAATGGGAACAAAGGAAGTTGGTTCTACTCCTATAGTTGAGAAAATTGGAGAGCTTGAAAAGTTACTTATTGATGGGAAATCTACTCTTGTGAAAAGGTTGATTATCTAGGGTCTACCTCTTCTACTAAGAGGATTAACCCATTCTCTAAGGTGGGAGAGATTGTTGTTTCAGACAGTGATGAAGACGAGGTTGTGAATATGTTTGATGAGTCCATGAACCTATTTGGTTGTGGTCAACTGGTCATGATCGTGAAGATGATTATGATGACTATGCGGATCAGGTCTACGATCTACCATGGAATTTGGATGCTTTATATGACCCGTATGGTATCAAGCTTAAAGGTCTTGGTAGAAAGTAATTTTGTTTTCATAGGAGTCTAATAGTATCTTTTGAGTAGTGGTTTTTTCTTATTTAGAGAATTTAAAGTATCTTGTTATGTAAGCTTTTCCGCCTATGTAACGGGCTGAGATATGGGATTCACCTATATCCTTTGTACTTAAACGCTTTTTGGAGTAATATATTTACCGGGTCTGGTGTGAACCTTGCGCTTTAACCAAAAAAAAGCTGATGGGAGTGTTGTGAACCTGAATGTAATTGAAAGTGTGAAACAAAATAGTGAAGTTCAACCTGATACACTGCTATTGTGAGTGAGTCGGTTAGGAAGTGATTATGTCACCTAAAAGTTAATGTTGCGACTGACCAGGTAACTAATGATCATGCTTTGAATGCTAATGGGCCATGAAAAGGTTTCTTATGAATCTGGTACTATTTCATTGAAGCAAACATGGTAATGTTGATGGCTAGTAAAAAGACCTCTGAGAATCCAAAGATACTTCTTCTAGTTATGCTAATATGGTGAAGCCCTACGCCTTTTGAAAACAGCAAATTTTAAGGAAATGGTCTGATCATGTTCCTCAAAGACACTGATTATGATGTTACGCTTGCTAATTGAGTCGGTCAACTGAAGTGAATGAGAGAGATTGAGAATTTGCTTTATGGGTCTTCCATTTCATAAAAGACTATGTGTTTCCCCTTGGTTGAAATATTATGTGCGTAATAATTGGGTTAGCAATAGACCAGGATTTACTA